>LPNX010668802.1:475591-511805 GCA_001517045.1 Pseudotsuga menziesii | reverse complement strand
ATAGAGTTGTCTACTATGGAGTTGGAGGAACACCATAGATGGAAGGACATGATATGGTTTTGTGGGTCCTCACCTGCCTTGCCCTCGAACTTAGGGATGTTAGAGGGGAGCTTAGTGGGCATGTGAGGCCATGCAGGGTCATGTCGGATGGGGTCATTGGTTAATCTGACTAGGTCAGGCAGGTTGAGGCTAGCCATGAATGGCAAACTGGACGAAGAATGTGACACGGTAGTGGGTTGGATTAAGTTGGGGCTGATGCCCCCAAGTGGAGGGGTAATGTGAGGGAGGTTTCCCCCAAGTGGGGGAACTAAGGTGGTATAGGACGGACCTACACCACCATGGGTGGTATGAGTCACTGATGGAGTGAGAATAGGTATTCCTGCTGCGGGAATAGGTGCCGTGAGGGGAACGGTAAATGGGGGCCCCATGGAGGGCATACCCATAGCAGGTGTGGTAATTGGTGTAGTGGTGGATGTGCCACCAATGGTCCCGACCAAGATGGGAGTGGGAGTCACGCCAGCCATGGGGCTAGTAGGGGTAGTGTAGAGGGGGTTCTCAGATTCTGGCTCAGAATCAGAGGTAAAATAAGGGGCGTCAGTATCTGGTGACGGAGTCCGATGCCACTGACGAGTGGAGTCAAGTGACAAGGATCGAGATCTATGATAAGTGGTATCAAGTGATGATGATCTGTGTTTAGGACGGGTGGTGTCAAGTGAACCTTGCTATGGGGGCTCGCCTTCGAGGCACCGAGAATGTCTCGGGGACTCAATGGTGACAAATGGTGTCAAATCTCTGTGGGTTGAGGTAACTACAAAACAACTCAAAAACCCTAATGCAACCAAGTGTGCAGAAGGAGAGCTCAAAAAATAGGGCGCTTAGGCCAACAATCAACTCAAAACACCCACTGTAACAGCTGTGTTACAATAGGCGGAGTGTCAACAAAAATGGTCAGAATACCAACAAGTAGCAGGTTTTCTAAAAAATAAAAAATGCTGGACTCACTAGACCAAAAGGAGGTAAGGGAGCATGCAAACACCTAACTAGAAGTATTCTGACTCAACTAGACATATCCTTTGCAAGGTGATGAAATCCAAGTCAGACAATATGAATAGGAAATCCAAGTGGCTAAGGTATCCCCCTACCGGAAGGGACACCGGGTAGTCAAATCCTAGAAGAATGGCAACTAAGATACCCCGTTCATGACACGTCCAGAAAGGTAAATCTGCCGCTTCGTCCTTTAACCGCAATACCCCTATACAGGGATATCTTGAGAACTGCGAAAGGTATCCCTTCAGTTACTGAATGGAGTTCGGTATTCCACTTAGGCCTCTGGAACCAATCTCACGACTTCAACCCTCCTAAGGGAGAGGCCCTCTGATAAACCGGTTGTGACCGTGTCAAAAAATACTAGGGGATTTTGGTTCCCTATTGGACAACAACTATGTCTCAAGTGTAAGTAACCAAGGGGTGTTTTTGGAAGCCTATCCCCTCGATCCTACCTAACTACAAAAATTCTTTTGTGTTCCCCAAGTGGGGTTAGAATGTTGGTTGAATTAAGTAGTTTTTAAGTCTCACTTTGAATTAGGTGACAGATTGTGTGCTCGTGAGGTTATGAACCCAGAAGAGAAGTGCCACACACCACGGGGGCAACTTCCTAAATAACAATAATACTGAATGAAAAAATTTTACCATGCAAAATTTTCTGAATAAACAATGCTGAAATTTTTTTTAAAAAAATTCTGTAAGTGGGGACAAAAATGCTGTTGCAGAAAAGGCTGTAGGACTGCAGGTAGAACAGATGGCTGTGCAGGTGCAGAAAAAATGGCAGCAAAGGGGCTGGGTTCAAAAAGCAGGAACAAGTGCAAAAGTCAAATTGCGGGTCTGGGGCGAAATCACGCGGTCGGACCGCGGGTTTGAAGGAAACAGGCACGCGCAGGTCACGGCTGTCGGGCCTAAAGCTGCGGTCGGAATGCAACAAACAGGAAAAAAGTCACGGTCGAGCCGTAGGAAAAAAGATGACAGACGCGGTCGAGTCGCAGTTAAGAGATGGAAAGGCGCGGTCGGGACGCGGGTAAAATGGCCAACAGGCGCGTTCGGGTCGCAGGAAAGGGCCTGAAAAACGCGGTCGGGACGCGTCTGCGGAGGAAAAAATTGCGGTTTACGGCGGCCGAAAATGATAGTCGAAAGGACAAAACGGGAAATAAAATAAAATAAAAACCAGCGGAGTCGCCAAAACTGTTGCTAGGGTTTTACCCCTAGCGTGTGTGAATGAGAACCTACTAAGGAGAATGGATTCCTTAGTAGCAGTTCAATAATATGTAAAATAAAAGATGCTAAACTAAAATAAAAACTAATCTAAACATGTTCATGAAGCAAAACAGCAAAAAGTAAAGAATGATTTTTTATTGATCTAACCTCCAATGTGGAGGTTGGTGAAGCCCGTTGCGCTGATCCGAGAGGTTGCTTCGAGCTCCAGCTGCTCCTTCTCTTTCTCCAATGGTGGAAATGGGCCAAAAGGGGCTCTCAATGGTGAAAGTAGCTCAATGGTGAGCTAGGGTTTCAAGAGCAATTTTGGCAGAGGTAGGATACTTGTGATTGTGGATATGAAATGAGGGGTCTCCATGACTTATTTATAGTGGTGGAGTGCCGGTTTAGGGTTAGGGTTTTAGCTGTTTAGGGTTTTTTCCTCATTTTCCTCATTATTTTATATTTTTTCTTCCTTTTTGTAGATTTTTTGCTTTTTTGGAGGAATTTTGGATATTTTTTGGAGGAAAAGAGGGTTTTATGGCCTTTTGGAGGCATTTTAAGCCTTTTGGAGGATTTTTAGATGGTTTTATGGGTTTTTGATGGAAATATGGTAGGAAAATGGACAAATGAGCCATGTAGTGGGGTAGATGTGGTAGTGAACCCTTTTTGGGTGTTAACAGTAATCTTTTGCTATTTTCATTTGAGGTTCTCATTTCAAAGTGATCTATCACATCAGCTTGATGATAAGCTTGGTGAAGTTGACAACTTCCAAGAATGGAAGTATATGATCTCCCTAAAGAAAATGAGTTGGACACCTACACAAGTAAAGAGGTTCCAGTTCCAGAGGGAGATGAGGCTAGAAGACTTACACAAGAAGAACTTGGTCAAGGCCAAGAAGTTCATTGTTGATTCAATCACGTATCAACTTGTACCACAAGTGTCTTTCCTAAAGACACCAAATATGTTTGATTCCTTGACCAAGCTATTTGAAGGGAAGAACATAAATCAGAATATGACCTTAAGAAACCAGTTGAAGAATGTGAAGATCCAGAATGCAGAGACCATACAATCATACTTTATGAGGGTCTCTCAAATCAGAGAACAACTTGAAGTGGTAGAAGAAGAAGTGGAGAATGTAGAAGTGGTGATAACCATATTGAATGGCCTCCTAGGATGATGGGATTCATTCATTCGAAGAATGTGTGCCAGAAGGAAGTGATTACTTTCAGCAGACTCCGAGAAGAAGAAGCTCGACTCATAAGAAGAGAAGAGAAGATGGGAGCAACTGAAGATCAAGCTCTCACCATCCAAAGAAGATCCTTCAATTGATGAGGAATATGAAGATCTCAACTCTTGAAGAACCTCTTATCCACCTTAGCATTTGGATGAGAAAAGATGCTATTATGAATGAAGAAGATGATGAAGCTGAAGGCTCAAGAAGGAGTCTACCCACGAAACAAATACAAATAAGTATTTAATTGTCATTTCATGATATTGTTTTGTTATGCATTTGTTTATATTCAGTTGATGTATTATGCATGATAGAATGTTTACAGTATGCATGTGATGGGTAAGTATCTCATGGTGCTATACAACAATCCATTGCTACTTATCTAGAATTAAATCTCTTTGTTGACATATTGGATTAGTGCACAATCTCAATGTTGTCCTGGTAGAGATGGAATGCATATAGAAAGTTTTCGTGAGATATGGATGGATTTTTTATTGGCTAAAATAGTTGCATGATCATATATTTATGCATAAGAATTTACCAATATGAATATTCCTTATGAAATGTTTCTAACCATACAAATGCATTTGACTTGTAGGAAAGATCGCATACATAATCGCCTACAAGAAAAGAAGGATGAGACTTGTTTCGAAGAACAAGTGACAACAGTTCAAGATAAAGAATAATATGACGAATGCAACGACATCACTGATGCAGAACCTTCAAGCTATGAAGAAGTAACCAAGAAGAAAGGGAAGACCAGTTCAACAAGAATGATGTCTAGGATGCAGTATCGATACGTGAAGGGAAGTTCGTAGTTCTATCATGCAGTAGATGGAAACATCATACAAGGAAAGATTCGTAGCACAAGGCCTCTCATGAAAAGAAGGCATAAACTACAATGAGACATTTGTAGCTAGCTTGATGAAGACCTGAACCTTTGCTACAAGGTTGAAGATGAAATCCTATAGAGGATGTCAAGCTCACAGATGGGTGCAAGAAGAACTTTTGAAAAGGCTTAAGATAGAGGATCTTGGTATCCAGTGATCCTAGATGGATACATAGAGTATTAGTAGCAGAGGAAGCTACTTGTCACTCCAGTCCAGAATGTTTCAGTGCATAGAGTATGAAAGATAGAGGGAGTATGATGCTTCAGAGGGAGTGACTGCAGAAGATCCTGAGGTTCGACATGGTATGACAGGATGGACAGATTACTGATGACTCTAGGATTTACTGAGAGTAAAGCAGATTCCAACCTTTTCTTCAAGGTTGAAGGTGGAAGACCAGTGATGCTCCTATTATGTGTCGATGCACTATTTTATAGGAATGGAGGTGTGGACAAAGGAATTATGCAGTAGAGATCCTGAAGAGGTTCAGGATGATGGATTGCATGACCACACCTATGGCATTGAACCTGAAGCTATTGAGTGTTGATTCATCAGAGATGGTTAATGCTACGATGTATCATCAGATGATTGGTTCCTTGATGTACCTAACGAATACGAGACTAGATATTTTCTTTGCTGTGAACACATTGAGACAGGTTCACTTGATGGTTGCAAAGCATGTAGCAAGGTACCTGAAGGGTACAGTTGATTATGGGCTCAAGTATGAGGAGAATCAAAAGATTATGTGGATTCATATTGGTAAGGAAGTGCCATTAATAGGAAGAGCACTTTGAAGTTCTACTTCAGTATGGGATCAAGTGTGATCTCTTGGTTTGGTAGGATGGATTCCTATATGGCACTGAGTACAGTTGAGGAAAAATATGTTGCCACTTGCTATTTGGGAGGTAGTATGTTTCTTTTGAAAACTACGATTTGATTTGGTTGATCTGACTTGCATTTTATTGTATGATGTAGAGAGGAGTAGTGATCTAGATCGAGATCTCTTGAAAGAAGGATTTCTAGAATAGCTGATGAGACAGGTTTCCCTCGGATGTAATCAGTCCTAGTGAAGCTCGCAGGTCATCCTTGGAAGTAATACGCCCTGATGTGATTCTATGCTAGAAATGGCCAAAGTGAAGTTTGAGTACTTTTAGGAGAAGCTTGATGTTCTTGAGATCGAGGGTCCCTCTAAGGAGAAATGATGAGACCTAGAGCCATTCTGACATGGGAGAGGATTAAGTTCCTTCCATGGTCAGATGTAAAGGCTGAGCCATTCTGTCATGGTGAGAGGATTTAGGTTCCTTCCATGTCAGATATGAATGTTGAGCCATTTTGATATGACTATAGGATTGGTTCCTACATGATCAGATATAAGGGCTATTTCCATTCTTGGAATGGAGGCGCCTAGTCAGTTACCAGGAAAACTCAATCTAGGACTGAGAGCCATTTTGATGTAATAGAAAGATGTGTTCCCACTTGAACATATGTAAGGGCTAAACCATTCTATCATGGTTAAAGGATTAGTTTCCTCCCATGTCAGATGTGAGTGTTGGCCATTCTGACGAGTAGGTCAGATGTAAGGGCAATTTCCATTCTTTGGGAGAATGGAGGTGCCTGGTCAGTTACCAGGTAGCTCAGTCTAGGACTGTAGGATTGGTTCCTACATGATCAGATGTGAGTGCATGCCCTTTTGATGCGATGTGTTTACACATGGTCGAATGTAAGTGCAAATCCTTTCTGATAGGAAGAGGTCGGATATAACTACTGAGCCATTCTGTGACGATGTGTTTACACATGGTCAGATGTAAGTGGTGTGCCTTATTGACAAGATGGGGTCAGATATAAGTGCATATCCTTTCTGATATGATGTAATTGCACATGATTAGATATAAGTGCTGAGCCATTCTGGTGTGATGTGTTTACACATGGTCAGATATGAGTGCTGGGCCTTTCTGACAAGATGGGGTCAGATGTGAGTGCTGGGAATGCCTTTTTGACAAGATAAGGTCAGATGTAAGAGCTAGGGGGGCATTCTGACTTAAGTGTCAGATATAAGTGCTGATGAAGACCTACATGAATGGTAGGCCTATAGGATTGACTCTGTAGAACTTCTTGTGATGAGAAGAATGAAGAAGATAGCACCATTTGATTGAGATAGTAGAAGTAGCAATGATGATGATGATTCAGTGATGATCCAACTTCGATGATGATCTAGATTAAGTGATGATCCAGATTTGATGATAATCCAGTAGTGATGATCCCGATCAAGTGATGATCTAGACTTGATGATGATCTAGTAGTGACGATCCCGATCAAGTGATGATCCAGTAGTGACGATCCAGATCAAGTGATGATCTATACTTGATGATGATCCAGATCAAGTGATGATCTAGACTTGATGATGATCCAGCAGTGATGATCTAGATCAAGTGATGATCTAGACTTGATGATGATCTAGTAGTGATGATCCAGATCAAGTGATGATCTAGACTTGATGATGATCCAGCAGTGACGATCCAGATCAAGTGATGATCCAGACTTAATGATGATCTAGCAGTGACAATCCAGATCAAGTGATGATCCAGACTTGATGATGATCCAACAGTGATGATCTAGATTGAGTGATGATCTAGATCAAATTATGATGATCCAGATCGAGTGATGATCTAGATCCAGTGATGATGATCCAGATCGAGTGATGATCTAGATCCAGTGATGATGATCCAGATCGAGTGATGATGATCCAGATCGAGTGATGATCCAGATCTAGATGAAGATGAATTGAAGATGAAGATTACCTGAAGATGAATATGACTTGAATATGAAGATGATGAGAACTTGACGATGATTTAGATAATACCGAGAAGAATACTCGGGTTGATAAATTGTGTCAAGAGAATACCTTCCTAGTTAAGAGGGAGTGTTGATGTATTTGTAACTTCAGAATGTATTCATCTGTATATCTTATGTATTGTACCCTGATGTTTATTCTAGGATGTGTCTATAATGTATTTGAGTCATGTCATGCCCCGATGTTCCTATCACAGGTTTCTATAATGTAATAAATTATGTCAAGTCATTGTAGGTAACCCTCCTATTGGTCAAGGGTTAAAGTCCTCGCAGTTGTGGGGCCCTAGAGTTATTAGACTATCCTAGTGAAGTTGACCCTAGGTGAGTCATTGTAATTCAGGGCAATAGTCCCCACCATCAAAGTCAAGGTTAACCATCCTTGTTGAGCAAAGGGAAAAGTTCCCACAAGTTGTGGGGCACTAGGGTTATTAGACACTCCTAGAGATGTCGGCTCTAGTAAGTAATTGTTAAGTGAGGCCGACATGTTGGAGTGCAATTCAAGTGAACAAAAGAATATAAATAGAGAGTGAGCCTCTCTATCACACACACACACACACACACTCACTCATTGAGGCACATGAGTGAGAGAGGAGAATCTCTCTCAGTGAGAGAGAGAGAGAGAGAGAAGCTGTGGAGATCATCTTTATGTTTTCAGGTTTTACTGCTGCCATTGGTGCTCATTCTATCTCTGAGGAAGTTGTGGGGTTTTCTCCTTTATGGTTTCCCCAAGGAAAATTCTTTGTGTCTCTTGTCTCTTATGTTTTATTGCTATGCATGATATTCTCTCAGTTAAAGATCCTAAGATCATAATGCTAGCTTAGGATGATAAAAATCTAACAGGCTCTGTAGTGGAAATCCTTATAGAGGAAAGATACTGCATCCAACATGAAAAAGGGTTGGCTCTGTAGTGGAAATCCTTGCAGAGGAAAGGTACTACATCCAGCATGAAAAAGGGCTGGCTCTGTAGCAAAAATCCTTGTGGAGGCAAGGTACTGCATCCAACATGAAAAAGGGTTGACTCTGTAGTGGAAATCCTTACAGAGGAAAGGTACTGCATCCATCATGAAAATGGGTTGGATTTGTAGTGGAAATACTTGCAGAGGAAAGGCACTACATCCAACATGAAAAAGGACTGGCTCTGTTGATAAAGACCTACATGGGGACTAGTCCCACATCCAGCATGAAAAATGGGTGGCTCTGTAGAACTTCCTATGACCAGTAGAATTGAGATATAGCACCATTTGCTCGAGATAGCGGGAGCAACGATGATGATGATGATCCAACTTTGATGATGATCCAAATTTTATGATGATCCAACTTTGATGATGATCTAGTGATGAATACTTGTGTTGATGAACTGTGTCAAGAGAATACCTTCCTAGTTAAGAGGGAGTGTTGATGTATTTGTAACTTTCAGAATGTATTCACTTGTATATATTATATTGTATTTTATTGTACCCCAATGTTCCTATCAAGAGAATCATTAATATAATAAATCCGTGTAAATTCATTGAGGTTAACCCTCCTTTGTAAGTCGGGGCAATATTCCCCACAGTTGACAGGTACTAGGGTTATCAGACTCTCCTAGAGAAGTCGGCCCTGGTGAGTAATTGTCAAGTGGAAAACTAGTATAAATAGAGAGTGAGACTCTCTATTTGAAACACACACTCACTCAATTGTAGTGCATGAGTGAGAGAAGAGGAGCTTGCACAAGCGAGAGAGAGAACAATTGTTGAAGATCATCTTTTTGTTTTTGGGTTTTACATTTTCTATTGGTGCTCATTCTATCTCTGAGGAAGTTGCGGGGTTTTCTCCTTTATGGTTTCCTTGAGGAAAAATCTTTGTGTCTCTTGTCTCTTGTGATTATTGCTATGCATGTTATTATCTCAGATAAGATCCTAGATCATATTGATTAAATGATAAAAAATCTAACAATTACATCCTTTAATCATTATAAGATATGTAATACAATGGTGTTAAAAATAGGATAATTCAAATTCCTAACATAGGATTCTAATCTACCAACCTGGACTGAATTCGAAGCTAACTTGGTATGGGAAAATCACCCCTAAATCTCACTAATGCAACTCCAGATCATTGAAACAGTTCACAACCTGTTAACTGATTGAGTTAGGTGAGAAAAGGCACCCTACTTTCCTCAAATTATGAAAAGTGGATCTAGGATGTTCGAGGGTGATCTAACCGAGGGGAATAAGAGAATAAATGAACATAAATGAACATCGACTAGGGTCAATTGTCGGGGACTCATGGTGGCACTCACAGTGGTTTCCTGAATTATAGGGATTGGTCCCTAGAGCTCCTAAACTCATGCAAACAGGTGCATTGAGTGGTAGGTGGCCCTCAGGTGTGTCCCCCATGCACTAGTTAAGTGGTAATGACCTCCTAATATAGGAAAATACAAATAGACTATGGTGGTCAAAGGGAAGATTAATTAATAATCCCCAAAAAAAGAATTAAATATCATTGTTAGAGACCTTAATATGTTACTATCATTATAGGAAAAAAGAGGAGTGGTTTTTATTTGAGAACCCACTAGAGAAATTCATGATGTCTTAATCTCAGCATGGGATCGATATGATCCTAGACCTACAAAGGTGAAGTTCACTTAGAGAGAAAAAGGTTTGGCACATATGATGTAGAAGAGAGGTGTGGATACTTATTGATCCAATTCTATTTCCCTCTTGAAAATTTTCAAAGAAACACTCAAATAGTCCCTCCCACTACCTCAAATTATAAGCATATATAAATCTTACTAGAACTAGACAAGGATTATATTGAAACAATTCTATTGAGGTTTGATCCTCTCTAGTTCCAACACAAACTAGCATGGACATTATCCATAATGTGTGAACCATGTTCATATCTTGATTTCTCTCTTACCTATGGGAAATAAATATCAAACAAACCAAGATATATCTAAAATATTAGGGTCATCTCCACCTTCCCAACAGGGATGAATTGACCTAGGAGACACAAAAATACATTTTACTGTGTACCATTAACCCAAATTACAATGAAGGTTTTACCTCAAGAATTTACATGGCCAATTACATCAATGACATCCCTAATTGAAGGAACAAAATATCCACAAAGGAGGGATGATACCAATATTATAAAAAGTACAATTAGAATATATTTCACCTTTACATTATTTCAGCACTCCCTCTTAACAAGGAATGTATTCCACATCAACAACAACAACCAGATCTACTGCTGTACAACTAACTGATAGATCAATATGTCATAGGGAGTTTTGTAACAACATCATCATAAGCATCCTTTTCATCATAGAACATCATCATCATCTTCAACATCATCAGTATGTGAAAGCTGGGACATCATCGCCATCTACAACAACATTAATATATGTATACTGGAACAACAAAAACATCATTAGCATATTAGTTCTAAAAACGACATCATCAACAAATAAATGCTAGATCATCATCCGAACCATCATCATAGAAATACTGGAAATACATCATCATCATTAGCATAAAATCCTAATACAAACACAACAACATCAACGCAGAGTGTTGGGACCATAACCACATGAACATCATTAGAACAGAGTGATAGGACCAAAACCACATCAACATCATCAAAACAAAATGTTGGGACCACATCAACATCATTACCACAAAGTGCTGGGACCACAACCACATCAACATCATCAACATAAAGTGTTGGGAACACAACCACATCAACATCAACAACACAAAGTTCTAAGACCACAATGATATCATCAGCACAGATTGCTAGAACCACAACCACATCATCAACATAGAGTGTTGGAACCATTTGAAGCAGCATCATGGTGGGCACTCTAGTAGACCCAACTGGACTTGTTTGGATTACCAATCCTTTTGGACCAACCAAGACTAGACAAACATATCGATATACTTGGAGACCAAATAATCCTTCTCTAACTTACTAACCCTTTCAGGCCAAACAAGCCTAGACATACATACTAATTCCCCAAGGATCAAACAGGCCTTGTCAATACTGATATACCAATCCCAATGGGATAAACCAGGCCTTATCATGATGACATACTACCACTACCACTTCAACATGAACCACTACCACTTCAACATGAATCACTACCACATACACATCATCCCTCCCTCTTTCGAGGGAGGTCCTTATGGAAAACAACAAACTTGTATAGAAAGTATTCAAACTTTACATAAGACAAAGGCTTAGTCAATACATTGACCACTTGCTCCTTGATAGGAACATATCAGATTTCTACATCTCCCTTCTTCACCATGTATCGAATATAATGGAACTTTATCTCTATGTGTTTGGACTTGTATTGAAATACAAGGTTCTCTGTCATCTTGATGAAACTCTGATTATCATAGTATATATCAGTCACATACATCTATGTATTGAGCAATCATGTCAACAACTTCTGAAGCCAAACTAATTTACTACAGGATGAACATTCGGCAATGTATTAAGCCTTTGCTGTACTGAGAGAAACACATGTATGCTTTATGCTGATCCATGAGATTAGATCTAATCCAAACTGAAACAACATGTTGAGGTACTCTTTCTTTCATCGGTCCTCCCATCCCAATCTGAATCTGTATAACCATGAAGTCTATTATCACCATCCGCTGCATATCTGAGGCCACAATAGAGTGTACCCTTAAGGTACCTCATCACATGTTTTGCTGCAACTAAGTGAACATGTCGAGGATCCTCCATAAACTGACTCATTGTGCTTATAGAAAATAATATATCTAGCTAAGTACCCATCAAATACATCAGAGAGCAAATAATCTTTCGGTATAATGTAACATAGATTGTATCTGAGTAATCATCATTCAACAAATTCAAGTTGGTCGCCATCGAAGTGTTCATATATTTTCAATATAGCATCCCAAATCTCTTTAGTACTTCAACACCATATTTTCCTTGGCTTAGGAAAATCTCATCTACGAACTTCCATACTTCAAGACCGAGAAAATAGTGCATCATGCCAAGATCTTTCATTTCGAATTCTTCTGCAATCTTCTTCTTGCATTCATCAATAAGCCTCTCTTCACCTGCCAAGAATAGATCATCAACATATATAAATATAATCATCATACCTTCATCGAAAACATTACAATATAGGTTAGAATCTTCTTTAATCTTTGTAAATACCAAGATCATCATAAATCCATCAGTTCTTCCATACCACTCTCTGGGTGTTTTCTTTAACCCGTATAGTTCTTTCTTTAATCTACATACATTTGAGTTTCATTCATAGGTTTCAAAACCTCAAGGTTTTTCAATGTATACTTCTTAGTCTATCACACCATTAATAAATGTCATCTTTACATCCATTTGGTGTAGCCTTCATTTCATCTTGGCTGCCAAGGAAATAACAATTCTGATTGAGGTATATCTTGCTACTAGTGCAAAATTTTCTTCATAATAAATTCCTTCTTTTTGTGAGAATCCTCGAGCTATGAATCTGACCTTATACTTCTCAATACTTGCATCTATCGAGTGTTTTGTATTGAATATCCATTTTGAAGAAACAACTAAATTCTCTCTTGGTCTTGGTACTACATTCCAAACATGATTCTTTATTATCGGTTGGTATTCTTCGAGGATTGCATCCATCCATTCCTTCTTCTTTGTATCCTATTCAAAACAGGTAGGTTCTACATCAACAAGATTACACATCAAGGCCACATAGATTGAGTGGGTCCTTAGTCTGTTGCTTCCTTCTGGAGCTCCATATTTTTCTACACCTTGAATAACATCACGAGCCCAAGTTGGCATTCTTTTATGTGATATCATATCCTAATGTATCTCCATAGTCCTTCTAGGCTCTGCCATATCATGGTATTCTCGTATTCATTCTTTTTCAACATTATGGTCAAGCATTCTACATGTTTCTTCAATTATAGGAGCTTCATATTCTTCTTCTTAATCTTCATCGGTATGGTTCTTTCTAGACTTAATGAAATATGCATCTTCATCAAATATAAAATATTTGTTGATCTTGATATGGCGATGACCTGGAATGTATACTCTATAATCTTTCGATTGATTGTTGTATCCAAAATAATATTCCCTTCTTTCCGGAAGGGTCCAATTTTTTTCTTTTCTCCTTTGGAACATGTATAAACATAGGAAAACCAAAAATATTTAGGTGGATGACTTCAGGATTCTCCTCAGTAAACATCTCTTTTGGAGTTTTGTTCCTAAGAACACTATGAACAATTTTATTCTGAACATATACTGCGGTTCTAGCTACTTCAGTCCATAGGTACATGGGTAAGTCTTGGTCAAGAATCATGGATTTCATATCTTGTAATTGAGGTATATCTTGCTACTAGTTCAAAATTTTATTCATAATCAATTCCTTCTTTCTATGAGAATCCTTGAGCTATGAATATTTCCTTATACTTCTCAATACTTCCATCTGCCGAGTGTTTTGTATTGAATATCCATTTTGAAGAAACAACTGAATTCACTCTTGCTATTGGTACTACATCCCAAACATATTTATTTATGATAGATTGGTATTCTTTGAGAATTACATCCATCCATTCCTTCTTCTTTGTATCCTCTTCTAAACAGGTAGGTTCTACATCAACAATATTACACATCAAGGACACATAGCTAGAGTGGGTCCTTAGTCTCTTATTTCCTTTTGAAGCTCTATATTTTTCTGTAACTTGAATAACATCATGAGCCCAATATGGTATTTGTTTATTTGAGATCATCTCCTGAGGTATCTCTATAGGCCTTTGAGGCATTTCCATATCGTGGTATTCTAGTATCTGTTCTTCTTAAAAATTACGTACTCACATTCTGTAGGTTTCTTCATTTATAGGATATTCATGTTCTTGTTGTTGATCTTCATCAGTATGGTTCTTTATAGACTTACTGAAAGATGCATCTTCATCTTCATCAAATATCTTATAATCTCAATCTGGCGATGACCTAAAATGTTTACTCTATAAGATTTCGATTGATCATTGTATCCAAAAAATATTCCCTTGTTTTTGAGAGGGTCCAATTTTGTTATTTTCTCCTTGGGAACATGTATAAACACATGACAACCAAAAATATTTAGGTGGATGAATTCAAGCTTCACCTTGATAAACATCTCTTCTAGAGTTTTGTTCCTAAGAGAACTATGATAAATTCTATTCTAAACATATACTGTGGTTCTAGGTGACTCATCCCATAGGTCTATGGGTAAGTCTTGGTCATGAATCAAGGATTTCACAACCTCCATAATGATTCTATTATTTCTTTCTGCTACTCCATTATGTTGATTATTATAGGGTATGGTGAGATCCCTCTTAATCCCAACTTCCTTTCATACATATTTGAATTCATTGGAAGTGGATTCTCCTCCATTTTTAGATCTCAAGGTCTTGATCTTATTTTGAGATAGGTTTTCCATAAGGGCCTTGAATTCTTTGAATCTTTCAAATACTTCATCTTTTCCTTTCAGGAAGTAAATCCAATTCTTGCAAGAGTAGTCATCTATAAAATAAGCATAATACACATACCCTCTTAGTGAAGTGGCTAACATTGGATCACATACATTTGAATGAAAAATATCCAAGAGTCCTTTTCCTTTACTATTCCTTCTTGGAAATGGGTTCTTGGTGTTATTCCCTTGAGAACATCCTTTCCAAACTCCTTCATGATTGACTTGAATTTATGGAAAACCTATGACAAGATTTATCATTAATTGGTAGTGCTTTGTAGTCCAAACGAGGAAGTCTTTTATGCCATAATTCACATTGGTTTATTGTACTTGACGTTAGGCCTGAGTCTATATGTCCTTTTAGCTTGTAAATTCCTCCTTCTTATACACCAATCACAATTGCATCATCTATTGTCTTTCCCTTCATCCACATAAGTACTTCTCCATCTACAAAGGAAAATCCGAAGTAATTATTATCTAGATTTGATATAGGACTTCCTTCATCTTCATAGACTTTCTTGAGAACAACTTGTAAGAGGAATCTCCCATTCCTTTGAAGGGATATTGGCAGTCATTTCTAAGCTTTAATTTGTAGGGTGATTCTTTCTGAACAAGGCATTAAAATGATTCTTAATATCCTGTCATATGTCTGGAAGCTCCGCTATCTACGATCTAAGTGTCACTTCCATGTGAGTATGATCCAATGAGAGATGATATCAAAACATATTATTTAGTAGAGTCTTCATATTCATTGTTCCTTTCTTCAACTAGTTCATTTTGTTTAGTTGCATGAGCATGGAACTTGTTCTTAAGTTGTTATGCTTTTAGTGGATAATTTCTTGCAATGTGTCCCATATTGTGGCATGTGAAGAATTCAAAGTATGAGAAGTCTCTTTTGGGTCTTGAGTTCCTTTGAAACTTGTGATTTCTTATTGAAGAATGATTGCAAACATTTCTCTTGTTTGATCCTTTCTTTGCGTGGGATGCCAAGGATTAATCTTCATCATCATCTAGATTCTCTTCTCTGTGGTTATCCTTCCTTCTTCCTGCACACACTCTTCCCAAATTCTATTGAAGTTGTTAAGCTTTCTCCTAGCACATACACCTTTGATGAAAGATTCCCAACCCCTTAGGATACCATTTAAGGTGGTCGTCACAACTTTTGCTTCCTCCACCATGTCACTGATAACCTCCAATTGTAATTTGATTTGAGATACTCTTATGAAGTATGACTGAATAGTTTCCCCCTTTTGAATCATTCACTCCCTTAAGTTGATTTATCAAGGTCATTATTTTGTTAATGTTCTTTCCTTCAAATAGAATTGTCAAAGCATCAAAAATTTCTCTTGGAGTGTTCTTTGATGATAATTGAGGGATTAAATGATTCTTGATGGAGTCATATATGCTCCTTTTGTCTTTGAATATGTCCTTCTTATACTTGGTGTTTTATTCATCTCCCTTTGGCTCCTTTACCTCATCTTTGATGTCATCTTCTAGGTCATTGTCTTCAAGGATAGGCATGATTATGTACTTCCATGCTTTGAAATTATCTGCTCCTTCAAGATTTTCATCAAGCTTGGTTTTGTTTTTCATCTTCAAGGAATGAGAAACTCAGATGGAAATATATGAACTAGTACTTACCAATTTAAGGATGACCTAGGGTTTGATGGTAAAACTATAATTTTTCAGCTGAGATCACTTGTAGGGATGAGTAGTGGAAAATATACGCCTCCCCAAGGCGTTCTATATTGTATATTTATTTTTTTGAACTTGGTGATGGAACCTTGAAAAATATGAATCCCTAGTTCCTCTCGGTAGAAGTGACAAGTCAAAATTTGAAATTATTCAGAATTGAGTTCTACCACCATTGAAATATGCGCCCTCCTAGGGTGAGTTGAACTAACCTTCCTTTTTAGCTAATTTGATGAGAGCTTTTCCCAGAGTAGAAAACCATTAGATTCTTGTACTATGGAAATTTGCTGCACAATGTATTCTTTTAGGTTGGATTTGATACCATGTTATATTTTTAAAAGTTTTATGCACAATAAGAAGAATATCACTGAAAGAATGACAAGCTTAACAAGATAAAGAAGAAATAAAGAATTATTCTAGGAAACCCTCGTGGGGAAGAAAACCAAACAAAACTTCCTCAATATAGAATCCAACCAAGTACAGTGTAATACCACAAGACTAAGATAGACTGATTCTCATCCTCCATATGTAATCCTATTTCTCTCTATAGCAAACTTGGTTCAACTGTGAGTGCGTCCAAATGAAGAGGGTTCGTCATCTATTTATACACATAAGTTATGAAGTCTAATAACCCAACAGGGCTGACATCACCTTCCCAATAGGGCCAACTTGAATTAGGAGACATAAAAATATATTTTAATAATTATTTTTTGGGTACTATTGACCTGAATTACAACATAGGTTTTACCTCAAGACTTTACATGACCAATTACATCAATGCCATCCTTAATCGAAGGAACAATATCTTAAAAAAGGAGGGATAATAAAAATATTATAAAATGTACAATTACAATATCTTCTGTTGTTACATTATTTCAGCAAAGATAAGATATTTTATTCATATTTATAACGTTTGGAAGTAAGGAAAGGAAATTTCGAAGCCAGGATTGCTCAACTGGTCTAGATTTAGGAGGAACCAAACAATATCAAAAGGAAACAAATATAAAAAATAAGACTTGTATTGTGTTCAATAGGATACTAATTTACATAAAAACTTACAAAACTAAAATTCATGGAGTATAAGTTAGTTAATTATAACAACTCTAAAAACTAGTCAGAATATATAAAAAACTAGAGCATGTAAAGAAACATTCAGCTGAATATAAAATTTCTGCATAAACAAAAGTCGGAATGGACATAAGAAATTATACAGGGAATTTTTTATATAACATATATGTAAATATTACATCCATAACTATATTCATACATATCACCATCCGGAACATTAAATATCTCACAGGAAAAGAACAACAAGATCTTGATTTTGAACCCATTAGACCATCATCTCTTCTTCATAAATTTAAATGACCTACAACAAAATAAGGACCTGAAATAAACTCAATATGAATGGATGAATTCCATCCTCCTCAATTACTCGCTGAAGGATCAACTAGCACAACGAAAAACAAGGGCACATATCCTAGCTGGTGACTAGGGGCACATCTCCCAAGTCTTTAAAAGCACTAGTCTCTCAATTTTGAATTACAATAATGACCAAAATTTCTGAAATGGAGTGCTTAAAATTACTTTATAACTGATGGTGGCTTCTAAGGAAAGTTAAATTTCTCATGGATCACTTCGCTCATCTATAACGCCCTCCTTAGCCAAAATTGGATTTACAAATTTGTGTGACTTCTTGTTTTGTTATATTTCCTTGCTTTAGTATAATTTTCCTTGATTTATACTTCATTCCTACTCTTCAAGAGTTTCCTGTTTTTCTGACCTTATGCTTTTCCTTTCTTTTTGCTTTTCATTGCTTTTTTCCTTTATTTCCAGTTTCTTTCTATTCATTGACACCTTGCCTTGTGCTGATTTATTCTAGTTTCCATATTTGTGAGGTAGATCCATAGTCCCAAATTATCTCTAATGTTCTATCAGGGCCCCTTAAAAATTTATAAATCATCCAAAACTAATTATTTAATTAAAAATGAGAATTATAGGCTACCTACTTCCAAATAATTTATATGCCAAAAATTAATCCCAACCTATTTAATTATGAATTTGTGCCTAAACCCATAGGTACTTAATGGGTGAGGAAATGAATAGGGAACCTGTAAATTGGGGACATTATAGTCCTCCCCTCCCAAATTTCTTGTCCTTAAGCAATTGAAAAATAGGCCAATGAAGAACATATGCATTGCCTCCAAAATGTTGCTCCAACACTGACTAGCATTGGGATTCCAAATACCAAGCTAACTTAAATATATTCCACCATGATTTTGTTGTGTTACTCTAGTTATTACCCTCTTTTACCAAGCTATAAAATTTAAAAACAAACAATGCAAGAATCCCATTATCTATGCTTCAATTCTTCAAACATCACTGGCATCAGGAACAATCCACCATACCAAGTGGTTCTAGGATCCCATATGTGGATTGGAAGTACACTTTTCCATGTTCTTGTTGGAGCTTTCATGAATATTTACAACATGAAGAGAAAATACTCTTGAGCATCAATGCCATATGCTCCATCCAATTGAATCAATTAGAACTTCCAAGTCCCATTAGCCATACCAAATGCATCATATGATGACTATGGAAAACTTTGATTATACTCATAACATAGGAAAGCAAGAGATGTGTCAATCAATATTGTACTCAAGCATGCAAAATTCTAACCTCCCCATGTTTCCATCTTTGAGATGTACTTTTCCACCCAATCTATGGTTGTATCAACATCTTTGTTGGTTTGTCCAAGTGGAGGAAATATAGCTACCTCCTCCAAAAATCTTTCTCCAATAAGGGAATCCCATGATCCTCCTAACGCGCATTTCTCACTTGTCCAACTTCCTCCATGACAATTCTCTTCCAAAGAGCATTCATTTTTTATTACTCTGATTCCTCACAATATTTCCCAATGAATGAGGCATCAAAGAATCTCTTACCACAATGAGAAAGACTAGTATACCCTTGGATATCCATCTCTATTATGTACTCATCTACCCAATCTTTGGATAAATAGGCACATTCTCTATCTGATCCAAATGATTTTTCCTAAACTATCTCTCTCATATTTAAGTTCTCTTCATTCTTCAAAACAAGTGCTTGGCCACATTCTTCAATAATCTCCCCTCACAAACACCTGGAATTCTAAATTCTCCTCGTGTCCCACCATCACATGAGGATCCTCCATAGATTCATGAATTCAATCATCTATATGAGATTGGCCACAAGAAATATGAGAGATGGAATGTAATCTCTCCAACTTCTCATGAAGCTACTCAATATAAATATCAGATTCTTGAAGTGTACTATGATTACTCTTCAAAGAATCCTAGGTGGTCTCCAAATAAAGAGTAATTTTTCTAATCCCCTCTTTACATTCCAATGAAGCACTATGATACATCTCAACAAGCCCAAGAATATGATCTCTATTACAAAGAAAATGAAAAAAGTTACCTTTGATGCTTGCCATTTCTTTTCGAATGGCCTCCAAGTATTCAATGCAAGATGGATCCTCCTTTGATCCAGCTATCCAACAAGAATTTGACACCGATGCAGCAGTGCCATGCAGAATTCTGAAGCCCTAATGAATATTCCTTTCGCTCATCTTCAAAGGACCTACAACAAAGTGTGTCTCTTGAGGATAAACACCATCTTATTCCTTCCTTGGATTAACTTCACAATAAATATCAGGTGGTGACTGGGGAGTTGACCCTTTTCCTTCTTATTTTGCTGCAAGATCTTATTTTTTATGCTCATGTAAAAATTCTTCTGTAGTGGGATGTTCGAAATCAATCTGTATGTCACCAACATAGAGACTTAAACATCCTTCAGTAGATTATCTACTATCCATGTCTAGAGTTTCTATATCTTCTTCTGCACAACCTTCTCCTTCACTGCAAAAATCTTGCAATGAATTTCACTCCTCTTCATAGATATTTCCTTCTGCTTAACCACCTACAAGACAATGTGGCTCATGGCTCCTCTTTATGAATGTAGATGGCTGATTTTTTCTTTGCTCTTGCTTCTTCAATCAATTGGATTTAGCTTGTTCTTCTTCATGGATGCCACAAATATGATGATTTCTTCCCTCTTCATGCTCCTACAAAGGTTGATATTGAATTTTGGATTTTCCCTTGTCTGTATCACTTTCTTCACAAAATTTTCTTGAAACTTTATTTGTATAAAAACCAAGGTAGAGTCTTGAAGTTTTTCATTGCAAGTGGTGTCGATAAGAACTCTGTAAACTCCTACATACTGATCCGGATTTATGTAAGAATGCAATAGAATACACAAATAACCATAGAAACAAATATGCAGTGGAAATAACACTTCATTTCATTAATCAATAATTGGAACTTGTTTACATTCAGAATGGAAATAAACTAGCTAGAGTGCTGGTAGCTTATCTTTGAGAAGAGATGTGGTGGCTACATGCCTCTGAACTTTATGTTACAACGAGGATAGAAGGACTATATATTATTGAGAAACAATGGAAACCCTACACATCCAAAAACCTAACCCTAGGAGGTGAAACGCCTTAATGTGGGCCTTGTTGGGTAATTTGGTACATCAATTTCCTGGGGTCGTAACTTTAGCACACTACCTTCGTTTGACACGCATGATATATCGTTAGAAAGATATATTTAAGGAATACAGCCATAAAAAAAAAATAACAATTATAGAATGGACTAATAGTTTTCCAACCATTTGATGCCAAAAAACGTCGTTTAGGGCCTCAAAACAGCTCCAGAAGTTTAGGACCCGAAAACTACCAAAAATAGTAAATTGTGCTACAATTAAGGAAATTGGAAAACTAAAAGAAACAATGGTGGGGGTCTAAGAGGAATATGTGGGTGGACACCAATATCCTCTTGGATCATTACTCCCCCCTTAGGAAACAATGTTCCCCATTGCGTTGAGTTCCTCCATGAGATGAGGAAACTTTTGTTGAACTTGGTCCCTTGTGAGCCACTTTCCCTAATGAAGGAGTTGGCCTGCTTTGATAACTTGATATAGATGGATCTTCTACTAGAAGGTGTTCTTGATATCTGTTCCCATAATCCAATCAGCGGTGGCTTGTTCCATGCAGTTGAGGTTTAACTCTGTTGGTGTGAATTGTTCTGCCACGTCTGATGTGTCCAGTAGAGGTGGAAAGTAGGGATGAAGGAAGTCCACATTGAACACTGGGTCCAGACTAAGGAATGGTGGAATATTGAGCTCGAATTCATTGTCCCTGATAGCCTTGGTGATGGTGTATGGCCCATATCGGAGTGGGCGAAGCTTGTGGTGGGGTCCAGTGAGGTGCTCCTTCTGCAAATGTAGCCACACTTTGTCGCCCACTTGGAAGTTGTGTTGCACCTGATGCTGATCATGTCACTTCTTGTACTTAGCATTGGATCTGTCCAATATGTCATGAACCTATTGGAAAATGTGTTGAATACGCTTAATGAAGCTGTTTGCCTTGGAAACTTTAGACTGGATATGAGCTGAATCGGCCTGAGTAGCTGTAAATGGCATGGCTATGTCAATGGGACATAGTGGCTGGAATCCCAAGCCCACCTGAAAGGGGATGTGGTTGGTTAAGCTGTGGAGGGCCCGGTTATAGCTGTGTTGTACATAGGGGAGGCTCTCATCCCATGTGCATGGATTCTTTGAGTTGTACATGTGCAAAATGTGTATGATCATCCTCTTGACGACCTCTATCTGGCCATCAGTCTGGGGATGGAAAGCTATGGACTTTGTGAGCTTGGTGTTTAGCATTGACCATAGACTAGACCAGAATGTACTAAGGAACCTGCTATCCTGGTCTGATATTATAGACTGTGGGATCCCAAAGTGTACCCATACTCGTTCAAAGAAGAGTTTAATAGTGGCTTCTGTTATGATATTCTTCTTACAGGCCGCCATTATGGCCATCTTTGAGAATCTGTCAATGACCACAAACACATAGTCATTTCCATTCTTAGTAGAAGGAAGGATTGACATGTAATCCATGGAGATGGATTCCCAAGGTTGACTAGGGGTAGGAAACGGAGTATAGAGGCCTTGCTTCTTGATGGATGGTTTGGCAATGGCATAGGTAGTGCAGGATAGGATGTAATTCCCGACGTCCTATCGAAGGTTCAGCCAATAGAAATACTTTTGCAGTACTGCCACTGTTTTCTTGACCCCGAAATGCCCAGCGACCTGACTGTAGTGCGCTTCTGAAATCATCTTGGCATGCTAGCTTTAAGGAACACAAAGGTGTCCCATGTGACACAGTAGTACATCCTGGAGGTGAAATTTTGGAACTTGGTTTCCCTCCAATATCATCTGGTATGTGTGGATGAATTCTGGATCACTCTTGTAGAGAAGCGGCCAATCAGAAGTCTCTTTCCCACAAGAGTTGAGCACGGTCATTATGACCACGATCGGTGGTCGACTGAGGCAGTCTGCAACATTATTGGTGCTTCCCTTCTTGTACTTGATGTTCAAGTGAAACTGTTGTAGATATGTGGACCACTTCTGATGGTGATCGTTCTATAAATTCCCTTATGTCTGCATGAACTATAGGGATCGGTGGTCTACGTGGATGTTCGTTTCCTTCCCCAAAATGTAATGCTTCCATTGTCGGCAAGCCTGTACAATGGAATACATCTCTTTGTCATAATTGGGATATTTGTGGATGGTGTCGAAAAATGTCTCACTGTGATATGCCACTAGATGCCCTTGTTGAGTAAGGACTTCCCCAATAGCATAGTCAGAGGCATCTATCTTGATCTCAAATGGTTGTTTCAAGTCTGGTAATGTGAGCACTAGAGCACAACATAGGCGATGTTTCAATTCTACAAACGCCTTCTGTTGAGTTTTCGACCAAAATAATTTTGCTTTCGCTCCTTCCTTGGTGACTTGACTTAAGGGCCAAGTGATATGAGAGAATCCCAACACGAACCTATAGTAGAAATTAGCAAGGCCTAGAAAGCTGCAAAGCTCTGTTAGAGTAGTTGGGGCTGACCAATCGTGAATGAATTGGATCTTGGTTGGATCCAAATGTACCCCACAGTAATCAATAATTTATCCTAGATACTGAACCTGGGTCATGCCAAAAGTGCACTTGTCCAAATTGGCACACAACTTGTGCTACTGCAATGTTTGGAGGACCTGTCAAATGTGGTGGAGGTGCTCTTCCCAAGTCTGGCTGAATATTAGGATGTCATCCAAGTACACTACTACAAATGAGTTGGTGAATGGCTGCAAGATGTCATCCATCAGTCTAATGAAGGTTGTAGGAGCATTCGTCAGCCCAAAAGGCATGACCAACCATTCAAAAAGGCCCTCCCTGGCTTTGAAGGTAGTCTTCCACACATCGGTCGGTTCGATCGGTACTCGAACTTTAAGTCTATCTTGCTAAAATATTTTGCCCCTTGAAGCTAGTCCAAGAGGTCATCAATCCATGGGATCAGGTACCTATTCCAGATAGTGATCTTATTCAGCGCCTGATAGTCAATACAGAGTCTCCAAGTCCCATCCTTCTTTTGTACCAACATGATCGGGCTCCCACAAGGTGATGAACTTGGCTAGATATCACCCTTCTGCAGCAGCTCCTGAATTTGCCTCTTGATTTCATCATTCTCCAGAACAGAACGGTGATAGATCGGTCCATTGGGCAGTGGTGCACCTGGGGTCAGATCGATGGGGTGCTTGACCTGACAGTGGAGAGGCACCCCAGTGGGTGAGGTGAATATGTCCCGATACTCCTCCATGACCTTGTCCCTTTGTTGTTGTCGTGCAAAGGGGCCCTGTTTGGAGGTTGTGGAAATGATATTCTTCTTTCCCTGAGGGTGGATCATCAAGAAAACAAACTTCCCAGTTTTGGAAATGAGCTTACTACATTGTTTTGCAGTAACCAAAGAGATAGCGGCAGGGGGTGGTACTTCCAGTATTCTGTACAAATTATTTCCCAATGTAATAATAACAGCATGAGGCTGGGACTCATACACAACATGTCACTTCCATAAGTATGGTTGACCTAATAGTACATCACAAACATCAAGAGGAGCAATATCACATAATACCTCATCGGTGATATTGAATATTGAATTTTCCTTTGTCTGTATCACTTTCTTCACAAAATTTTCTTGAAACTTTATTTATATAAAAACCAAGGTAGAGTCTTGAAGTTTTTCATTGCAAGTGGTGTCGATAAGAACTCTATAAACTCCTGCATACTCTTCTCAATATTCTGTAGTGACTCATCCATTGGATTCACCTTTTCTTCCTATGATAAAGAAAGAACAATTATAGACATTGGTGGCTTGATCCTACCATATTCTTGGTATATGTTGGAACGATAATATTATTTCTCCTTTAGTGGAACATTCAAAACTCCACTTGTTATTTTAGTCCCTCCATCAACATAGATGATTTCATCCTCATATGAGGACTCTTCCTCTTCTTCCCATACATAGCCTTCAAAACCATGTACTAGTATCATGGATGGAAATATTTTTAACCAATGATTACTTTACACAGGAGTAGAGGAAAGTGTTCTAATACCATTGTAATGTACCTTTCTAGGACTAAGGCACACTAGGAAAAATATACAAGAAAAACATTACCTAGTTTTGAATAGAATTTCCACAAACACTCTAAAAAGTTACCTAGGTTAATATGTAGGTTTATAACACTTAAATAATCCTATTCAATATCCTGAATTTGACAACTGCATTTTTGTTGGGCTACAACACACTTGGGTAGACTCCTTTGGTAAAACCAAAGGCTTCAATGCAATGGCCCTAGGAATTATGTGGAACCCAATGAATTTTGGTACAGTATGGAAGTTGATAGATTGACATACACTCCAACCTACACATCAAATAGTAAGATAACATATTTGACTCAATTTGATAAATTTGGAATATAGGAAAGGAAATTTCCAAGCTAGGATTTCTCAACTAGTCAGGATTTAGGAGGACCCAAACAACATCAAAAGGAAACAGATATAAAAAATAATACTTGTATTGAGATATTCATTGACATAATGAACTTACATAACTAAAATTCATGGAGCAGAATCCAATTAATTATCTCAACTCTAAAAACTGGCCAAAATATATCAAAATCTAGAGTATGTAAAGAAAGATTCATTTGAATGTTAAATTTTTGCATAAATAGAGTTTATAAATGACATAAAAATTACATAGGACATGGTTTAAATTAGATATCTACAAGGATTATATCAATAAAAATATTCATACATATCACCATCAAGCACAATAAATATCTCACTGGAAATGAGAAACAAGCTCTGGATTTTGAAGCCAGTAGACCATCAACTCTTCTTCAAAAATTAAAATGACTTGTAGCAACATAAGGACCTACAATAAATGTGTTGTGAATGAATAAATTCAATCCTCCTCGATTAGTAGTTGAAGGATCAACTAACACTATATACAAAAGGGCAACATCTCCCAGGTGGTGACTAGTAGAACATCTCTTAGATATTTGAAAGCTTAGAGTTATCAATTTCTAATTACAATAATGACCAAAATATGTGAAATGGAGTGCTTGACCCTATTTTCTAAATTACGGTTTCTTCCTTGGCAAGTTACATTTCTCATGGCCCACTTGCCTCATCTATTGCACCCTCCTTGGCCAAAATTGGACTTATAGATTTGCGTGACTTCTTGCTTTGTTATATTTCCTTTCTTTAGTTTTATTTTCTTTGATTTATGTTTCCTTCTTGCTTTTCATGACTTTCCTACTTTTCTCCCACCTTATGCTTTTCCTTCTTTTTGTCAGTTTCTTTCTTTTCACTGACACCTTGCTTTGTGGTTCATTATTCCAATTTCTATCTTTGTGAGGAAGCTCCATAGGCCCACCTTATACATAATGCACCCTCCTCTCCTCATAAACATTTATAACTCATCCAAAATTAATTATTTAATTAAAAATACAAAGTATAGGTTGCATACTTCCAAATAATTTTTATGCCAAAAATTAATAACAAGTTATTTAATTATGAATTTTTTCCTAAACCCATAGGGACATAATGGGTTAGGGAACCTCTAAAATGGGGAAATTACATAATGCATTGAGTCAAAATTATGTAAATATGCTAGTATGGATTCCTAGTGTGGATCTCAAGGCCAATGTTCAACTAGTGAATGACTAGGCATGTTTGATATAAATATTTTTAATTGGACTGTAATGATGTCTTGTCATTCTAATTCGAAATATATGTAAATATTATTTTTTGGAAAATAATAAAATGGTCGAATATGGTTTTGTAAAGGGAACTAGAGGGGATATGATTCCACTACAGGGGAAGAGGAAAATGCTCATATGTGATATTAAATCCTCTATTATCATGTGTCAACCTTAAAACTCATCTAATTGCTTCCATGCTCTTTAAATGAGCCATTTACTTCATTTTGACTAATCCAATCATTAATGAATGCATGTGTGAGGTTGTAGGGGAATGTGCTCTCATGTAGTTATGGAAGCATGGGATGGATATCCTTCTATGACATTTGTACAGATTTTTTTTTGCTATGGTTAGAATTTATGATGATTGTCTTGTCACCATTCCCTTTTATATTTTAGATTCATTCGCTCATTTTCATATTATCATGTAGATATATACACTACATCTAGGTCTCTTTTTCATCTTGTTCATACCATTACCAACTACTAGATTATGTATAACCTAAAAAATTGAATTTTTATTTAGAGATGTGGATTTGAAGGGAACAAAGATAGTTGGAAGTGAGCATTGATGTTGGGTAGGCTAAGAACATTTACCCATTAAGTTCTACTCCTTTTGAATGCTTTAGAATTCATAAATTAAGGCTATAAGTGGTTCTCCAATAGCATATAGTAGGTTGGACTCCTTCTATTAATAAACTAGTAAGCACCTCACAATATGGATCACCCGAGAGAGTCATGGATTAGTGATGGGGGAATCTTAAGACTTGAAGGGTGTTGTGTGGGGAAGGTATTGTTGGAGCCAAAGTTGTTATGGTTGAGTAATATCCTTGTATATATCGGTACATGAATTTGGTTAACCATAGAGAGCATAATTTGTCATGGGATAAGAGAGAGAATCTTGTAGGTGTGTCCTTCACCCTGGTGGCCTCATAAGCCATCTTGGGAGTTACCTCTTAGTAGAAATATTATGTGTTGTACATAGTACCTAAATTTGGGTGGAAAATTACTCTTACATATCCAGTTTTTTGGATCTTAATTGTTTGAGATAATTATTCTCTTTGTATTCGATCTGGAATGATTTATTATTATTATTATTATTATTATTCATGTGATAATTATAGTTGTAAATTCATGTGTTGTGTATGTGGACAGAGTTATTTTTGTTGTGTATTTACTTATGCATCTGCACATAAATTTTTAATGTTTATAAATTTGTAATGTGGCTTTTGAGAAAAATTTAGAAGCCCATAACCTATACATGTCCTTATCTATTGGTAGGAATGATTGATGGGGACATTACACTGATGGGGTATGGTAGAGTTGGGGGCCCATTATGATTAATTAGAGTTTAATAAATTGTAATTTGCGAGTAATTAGTGGTAATGAGGGTTGATATAAAGCATAAACTATGGGTAAATATGAGTAATTATGGGTTAATTAATCATTAGTAGAGGTTATTTAATAGTACTTAGTGGTCAATTAGGGGTAAATAAGGGTAATTAGTGATACTTATGAGTTAATTAGTAGCAATAGGGGTTATTTAGGAGTGTTTGAATTCTTATTGATACTCGAAGGGGGATGAATAAGTATCAGGCACATATTATACAAAATTTCACTTAACAAATTATGCTTCAATTTCTATTTCAGTTAAAAGAGTAAAAGGAACCAATCCACAAAGAATTTGTAAAGTAAATTTATATATCTATATATAAAATTTTTATTACATAGATAGGATACATTAATCTATAATATGTTAGTGCCAACTTATTCAGACACCATAATGATTGGGACACCAATCCCATATACACCACCAACTTGCTAATTACAAGAACCAACCTTTAAGGACTCCAATCCTCTACACAAGAACCAAATTATTGACTTCAAGAACTAACCTAAGAGGACACCGATCCTTTTGAGAAAGAACCTACTTGTTGAGTTTAGGCACAAACCTGAAGGGAGACTACAATCTCCTATCCTTGTTCTTCAACATCAATTGAAAGGAAGCTCCAACTCCCTGTCCTTGCATTCTATAGCACCAATTGAAAGGAAGCTTCAACTTCCTATCATTACCTCTTCCTGTCATCCTGATAAGAATATGTTTTAAGAAAACTGTAACTTCTATGATTTGTGATTTGTGCTTTCTACAATATGCGATATCAACAATCTGCAACTTCTATGATTTGCGATACACACTTTTTATGGTTTGTAATATAGAATATATGTGATTTGAAACTTCTTTGTACTACGACATGCAAACTACCTCTTTCATGATATTTTATTTCCATGATATGTGATTTTTTTCTACTACCCCAGTCTTTGATTACTACACATACTTCTTTTCTATAGTTTCATATCTTCTGTGCAATTGTGACCATGCATTTATTCCACATTAGATTCACACACAAAAATGTCCTCATGTTCTAAAACCCACAATATTCATCTTTTCACTTCTTAGACCTCCATTCTTACTTGAATGGCTGATTCAAATGGAAATTCCATCTCCTTCATTTATATGAGTGTTGGATCACTTTGTGGGTTAACTAAAAATCTTTATTGTGCAAGGTTGAGTAACATTAGTGACAGATTTAAAGGCCAACATATATAAATGACACTTTTCTCTGTGTTAACACCATATATTGACATCAATGAAAATTTAATTCTAACAATATCCCCCTTTGGTATTGATGTCAACAAAAATTGTTCTCCCCCTAAATATGAGCTCCTTAACAAAAAATTATACTCCCCCTCTGTGTACTCCTCCTATCATTCAATTTTCTGCAATTCTTTCCCCTATTAACATCAATGAAAAGGGGATGTGTTCATGCAAAATTTTCTTCCCTTGTCTTTATTCTGCACAATATCTTGTATAAAAGAGTGACATCTTATGCTAAAATTCCTATTTGCATTGTCATTGCAAATTTATGTAAAGTTTCATTTACAGTTGCTACCTTCTCCTTTATTTCTCCTTCTTTAGCCAAACTGACTACTTCATCTTGCTCAACAAAGGATGAGTTTAAATTTTCTACACAATCATCAACAACTTCACTAACTTCCCTTTGTATCTATTCAATTTTTCTTTTATGTGAATGGATTCTTCTTGTAATGGTTCAATACTATTGGATGTCTTCTGATGTTCATCCCAGAGTCTTCCTACTTCCTACTTCTTCTTATTGTTTCCTATATTCTCCCATATTAGCCATATTTTCTACAGTTGGCAAGGTGGTTAGACTATTGAGTAGTTTTTGTTCTACCTCGCCTGTACCTGGAGTTTTCTATCTATTTCCCTCAATTGCTCATAAACAACCAACTTTCCCCACAACTTAGCACTCTCTTCATACATATCTATACATATTAAGTACAAACTCTTGATATTGTGTATATTATATTCATTCTTTCCATAATTTTTTCATTCTCTACTCTAACTTTTGGAGATGTCCCTAGTTGTCATGTTACTGAAATATCCTCAATTTTGGCACATAGACCTTGAATGGTCTTGAAATCCTCAACACCATTTATTCTGGAGGAGTATCTTTATCTATCTGAATTTATCAGATCCCCTCTGCTATATTTCTTCTACCTCCTTTTTAAGATTTTCACCTTCTATAATTGTGTATTCTACTTTATTTTCTAGTTTAGATGTATTTTGCAAAATTTCTCTTTGTCTACTCGTATCTCAAGAATTACTCCTATAATGTTTCTTTTTAATCTTGAATTTTATACCTGCTAGCTATAATAGCTTTATGTCAAAAACAAATTTCCTACGTAATGTAAGTATGCAATACACGCAACTCGTCCATTGGTAAGTGTGACAAAATCATTTCTACATGGGTTAATGATTCTTTAATTTCTTGATTGGGAAGTACTAGGGATGCAATTGAAATATTTAGTTTTTATGATCTGACTTTGTTGCAAACTTCATATGTGTGAAAGCATGTGCTTGTGTCCTATGTAGACATGTACCTGAGTGTGTTTCCACACTACTTTGTCCTTCCTCCCTTTTGGAATCTATATTATCTTATTTATGATTGCAAACTATTCTTCAAGATTTATAAGAATATATTATTGCTTTATAGAATGACCTTCAATTTATTCATTTGTAACCACCTTTGCCATTGCTTCCTCAGTGACATTTCTGGTTTCCCGTCCAATATACTCCATATCATATTTTGTTAGTTTCTGAGTGAGACAAGGTTTTGAAGATATTCTCTTTTCCTTTGATGACTCATCATGTTGAATATTTTCTAACCATTTCTTATTTTGTGTAGATTAATGTTGTGCAACACCAAGGNATTTTGTGTAGATTAATGTTGTGCAACACCAAGGAGGTTATCTGTGTTAGAATATTGGACAATACTGAGAGAGGGGGGGGGGGGGAATCAGTATTGTTAGCTTTTATAACTTAAAAAACAATTGAATTTTAACACACATAGTCAATAATAAATATAGAGCATAGATATATCATGGAACCCAACTGTGAAAAACCGCCAATATGTCCTATTACTACAAAATTATATTTACAAATATTTTATGTTTGCTACAATAGACAAGGATGGTACCACACCCTATTTACTAGCAACTACTGGAAGGAGGCTACAATCCCCTGTTTTGTTAGCTACTATTGACAGGATGCTACTACATCCTGTTTACCAGGTACTCCTGGAAGGAGTCTACAACCCCCTACAGGCTTGATGCCTTTCCTAGCTCCACCCTACCACCTTCTATTTTGTATGATCTTCAAATATGCTTTACGATTTCTGTCTCTGATACTTCTTTGGTCTCTAACTGCTACAACTGTATTAAACTGTATCGCTGAGAAAATTCTCTCACTCATCATTTTGTCTATAAATACTCTCTATCACGTTTTTGTGAGTGCATCTCTTCTTCATTGTGCCTTTTCATTCTTAGATCGTGCCTCTTCATGAAGACTCAATTCTTCATTCTAACAATTCTTTAACTCTATTTAAGTTTATCAATCATACCTTTTCACAATGCAATTTTATGAGAATTGCCTCTCTGCAATCATAATTCTTCATGAGAAATTCTTCTGAATTGTCCTCTTCACCTGTCACCTTCCACCTTTCGTGTTCTGCAGGGTGAACTTCAGGTTGCGGAAACCCAAATTACTTTATATTTTCTTTTTCTCCTTCTGCTTTCCTCCTCCCACTTTCTGCATTCTGCAGGGTGGACTCCAGATTGCCAAAACCCATATTACTTGATATTTTCTTTTTATATTTCTACCTTCCACCTTCTGCTTTCCACATTCCACAGGGTGGACTCCAGGTTGTGGAAACCCATATTACTTTATATTTTATTTTTATCCTTCTTCCTTCCGTCTTCCACAGTTTCCTTTGCACAATATTTCTTCCGCATCGTCAATCTCTTGCAAATTATTTCTTGACCATCGGTCTTCCATATTGTGGGTTGCGGATTGCGGTCTCATAAAATATCAAACATTGCTTTCACAATTTTCTTCTGCACTGTAGATCGTTTTCAGTTGCTCTCCTGATTGTTGATTTGCAATCAAATGCAGATTTTCGCTATAGTATTGTGGATCGCTCTACAACCATTAATCTCTTTGCATATTCAATCCTAACTGTTGATCCATGATCATTGTCAATATTTTTCCTCTTGCATCGATCCTTTTCCTCTTACATCATGTTCAATGGTTTTTTTCATTGTTGAAATCCTATCGATCCTATGCCTCTTGCATCATGTTCAGTTTTTTTTCATTGATGAACTCCTTTAACATCAATTGACAACTTATTTTCAACATCCCCCCCCTTTGGAATTGATGGAAACATTTTCCTTTTAGTCAATTTTCTCCCCCTTTGGAAGCAATGACAACAGATTCCTTCTAACAACTCACCCTATCATCATATCTCCCCCTGAGATTGCGCTTCCTCTTGTACAAACGTTGTAAGGAGATTACTCCCAACTTCCATCTAAGATGCTCAAAAGATCCTTGGGTAGTGGCTTGGTAAATATATCAGCAATCTATTCTTTTGTGTCAACATACTCTAGTTTGACAACGTTGTGGGATACTTGTTCTCATAGGAAGTGATACTTTATTGGTATGTGTTTTGTCTTGGAGTGCATGACCAGGTTTTTTGACATATTTATGGAACTAGTATTACCACAATTTATTATTATTGGGTGCTCATACTTCACAAGTAAGTATTCTAGCGTCTTCTTCATCCAAATGACCCAGGTGCAACATGACGCAGCAACAATATATTTAGCCTCTGCTGTGGATATTAATTTTTCACATTGATCTAGGAACAAATAATCAATCTCATCAAGAAATAATCAACAAATAACTCAGAAATGGTGTAAATCGAAACCAGAATGGTTTCCTCTCTGCATATTCAATAAACAATGAATAGTTACAATAACAATGTCAAGCAATAGCTTGAATCAATGAGGAATTCAAATACCTAAGGAGGTCATTCGAATGCAATGAGTGAGTCTATCTTAACTGACTATAAGCCATTGGTTCACACTCAGTTAACCACTTGACCAAAACCCTAACTGACTCACCAAACCCTAACTGAAGTCGGAGTGCAATAAATGACTGAATCTCAACTGAAAGAGATCAAACACATGTCATAGAAAGCCACCCATCAAGTGCTAGTGCTTCAATGACTTCAATGAACCCCGATGAGGTTAACTGAAGCTGAACTGATCATCAAAAGTTGGTGGAGGCACCCCTGTTGACTCCAGATCATTTAATAATAATAAATAATCATGTAATAATATATTTAATGAGAGGAGGTGCCTTAACTGACTGGTTGAACTGATTGTAACCACCGGTTAGCAATTAGGTGCATTAATATCACTCAGATCACCCCTGGAGTGCTCCAGTTAGCCTCCTTGACTGTAGGTAGGCATGGGTGTGACTGGATGATGTCATTTAATGCTCCACTAATGTCAATTAATCTCAATTATACTTAGGATAGTGGTTTAACTAGGCCAATTTGACCAAAAAGAGTGTGTATGGTGGTAAATGTCTCCAACAGCAGAGAGCTAAATAGAAGATTATTTTTTACTTAACCATGAAACCAAACAATTTCCTAGGAAGAATGCTGCTACATTGGAACTTTTTTAATCATCAACACTTCCTGCCCAATCTACATCAGTAATTTCTTTTAAGATGAAGTATTGAATTTTTGGGTACCATAATCCATACTCCATAGTACCTTTCAAATATTTGAAAATTCTTTTTATTGCTGTTATGTGCGTTTCTTTGGGGCTTGACTGGAGCCTAGAAACCAAAGATATAGCTTGCATCACATATGGTCTTGTAGTTGTCACATATAGCAACCCGCCTATCATGGATCTATACATGGTATGATCCACTTCTAGAGACTCATCATTCTTACTCAATTTACAACCTATGATCATAGGAGTACTAACAGGTTTGGAGTCTTCCATCATAAATCTTTTAAGAATTTCTTTGATGTACTTAGTTTGAGAGATAAAGATTCCTTTGTTTGTTTGGTAAACTTGTAACCCAAAGAAGAATGTTAGTTCACCCAACATTGACATTTCGAATTCCTTCTTCATTTCAGAAGCAAAGTTTACACTTAGTATTTGTAAATTTCTTCCAAATATGATGTCATCTATATAAACAACAACAATGATCATATTTTCATCTTTTATTTTTAAGTAGAGATTACTTTTAGTGGCTCCTCTCTTAAATCCTTATTGCTTTAAATAACTATCCAACCTCGAAAACCAGGCACTTGGAGCTTGTTTGAGACCATAGAGTTCCTTTTTCTTCAGTTTGCAAACATATTATTTGTTTTCTGATAATAGAAAACCATTAGGTTGTTCAGTATAAACCTATTCTTATATTTTTCCATTGAAAATGTAGATTTGACATCCATTTGATACACTTTAAAATTTTTATGGCATGAGAGTGATAGAAACATTTAGATTGCTTCAAGTCTTGCCACATGGGAATATGTTTCCTCAAAATAAATCCCTTCTACATGAGGATACCCTTTACATATTAATATTCCCTTATCACTTGACCATCCTAATTGAATTTGTTCTTGAAAACCCATTTGGTCCCTATAACATTCTTATCTTTGGGTCTTGGGACAAGTTCCCAGGTCTCCTTTTTCTCAATCTGAACTAATTATTCATTCATGGCTTTGATCCATTCATCACTTTTGCTGGATTTTGTAAAATCCTTAGGTTCCACTATTGAGAGTAGGGCTTGTTCATTAAATGGTAGTTGTCTCATTGTACTGACTCCAACATTTTTATAACCTGTGATCTGTGTCTCTGGATTATTATTTTGTATTCTTCTAGATGGAGTTTTTGTATCAGGTCTTGGGAAATATTCTTCACCTTCCTGCGTATCTTCCTTCTCTATTCCTTCTTCTCCATCATGCGTACTTTTTTCCTTTTGCAAGTTTTCATTTTCTTCATCATTTGTATTTTCAACACTTTCATGATTTATTACTCTTCTTGGTTTTATATCATCTATTCTTACATCTTCATTTTCTACAATATTGTGTAACCTTTTATTGTAACATCTATACTCCTTCTTGGTGGATGAATACCCTAGAAATATTCCTTCATCAGTGCTAGATTCAAACTTGCCAAGATCATCCTCATTCCTTTTAATGTAACAATTACTGCCAAATACTTTGAAATATTTGACTGACACTGGTATTCCATTCCATAGTTCATAAGGAGTCTTGTTTTTATTCACTCTAAGTTGTCCTCTATTATGTTAGAATAATCAAACCCATAGTATTACCCACTTAGACATTAATTCATTTATTTTTGTCTTATTTGCCTAGTTCATGAGTCCCACCATGTGCAAGTTGCTAATTGCCTATCCATAGAGGTCAAAATTGCCATATTTGACTCATGTAGTGCTTGGGAAAGCCTTAGGAATCAAATCTACTTTATTCCTGGCCTCTTAGGCACCCTTCTGCTTTTTCTGCTTTATTGCCTGTTTTTTCAGTGTTTTAAGGCACATAGGAAAGCAAGACTAGGTGAGGTGAAATTGTTTTTTGCCCCTTTCATCCTCCGCTCTTTCCTCCATGAAAAAGAATGTATGAGATTCCATTCCATCACTCATTATCTTGCCCATGCACCCTTGCCAATTCGTGAGCCTCATGACAGATTTGGGATCAGCTTTTTACACCTATGGGGGATTTGCCTATTTTGGGTAAGCCTGCTTTATGCTAGTTTTGGATGCCTCCTTATGCATTCGATCTCTTGATGTATTATATATATTAATCAACCTATGTTATTATAGGGTTGGCTATTGTACACCCAGTTAATATAATTTTGTGTTACAGCTCCATTTTCAGTCTCCATTGTTAGCAATTTTGCATGATCAATTGATAATTGTTGTGGGTAAAATTAATCTATTGCTGTCATAAATTTCTACATGGTATCAGAGCCATTGTAGGTTGTTACTCTCCTTCAAAAATTGTTTTTCAGGTTCGACATCAAGACTGGGAGCCTTCTACTGACAGCCGGGACAGATTTTCTAAAGCTATGGATTCACAGAAAACTATCTTGACTCCCTTCAACTATTTTGAATGGAAAATAGAGATGGAGATCTTGTTGAGAGAAAAAGGACTCTACAGGGTGACTATGGCTACAAAAGCAGAG
>LPNX010668802.1:438656-473352 GCA_001517045.1 Pseudotsuga menziesii | reverse complement strand
TTTGAGAGTGGTCTGTGCATGAAGGATCCTATGTTTGCTGAAAAATGCTATTTGATGGTGGAGTCTGATACTCAAACATATGAAGAAGTAGTAGGATATCCAATATGGAAAGCTGCCATGAAGGAGGAGTTCAATTCACTCCAGAAGAGCAACACATCAGAGCTAGTGGATCTTCCTCCAGGGAGAAAACTAGTACAGTGTAAGTGGGTCTATAAGACCAAATTTGCCATTGATGGTTCACCACTGAAGCACAAGGCTATATTGGTAGCTAAAGGCTACTCACAGGTTCATGGCATCGATTACAATGAGACCTTTGCCCCAGTGGAAAAAATGGACTCCATCAGACTAGCTCTAGCCATTGCAGCCTCAAGGCAATGTGAGGTACATCACATGGATGTAAAAGGTGCCTTTCTGAATGGAGATCTCACTGAGGAGATATATATGCAGCAGATTCAAGGTTTTTCTACTAACCCTTCTCTTGTGTGCAGGTTGAGAAAGTCATTGTATGGGCTAAAGCAAGCCCCCAGGGCTTGGTATGCCAAGATAGATAGCTTCTTGCTATCTCTGAATTTTGTTCGGTGCAAATCAGATCCAAATGTCTATTTGAAGTCTGTTAATGGTTCATTAATGATCATTGTGTTATATGTTGATGACCTCCTCATTACAGGAAGCTCACAGGCTGAGATTGCTTCCTTAAAAGGAGCTATGAACCAAGCCTTCTCCATGACAGATTTGGGGCTCTTAAGTCAATTTCTGGGGCTTGAGATTGCTCAAACCAAAGCTGGAATAAAGGTGCACCAGTCCAAGTATGCCTTGGATTTGCTGATCAAATTCAAAATGCAATACTACAAAGCAAGCAAAACTCCTTTCCTTTCAGGAGTAAAGCTGGAGGAAGATGATTCTCCACTGATGGTAAACAATACACTGTATAGACAATTGATTGGATGTTTATTGTATTTGACACATACTTGAACTGATATTTGTTATGCAATAAGTGTGGCTTCTAGATTCATGGATCAGCCTCATGAGATCCATTGGAAAGCAGCCAAAAGGATCCTTAACTTTGTTAAGGGAACAAGGACACATGGGATCTTCTATAAGGCAAAATCTGATCTTGATTTGATTGGATTTACTGACAGTGATTGGGTAGGTGATAGCACAGACAGAAAATCCACTTCAGGGTATCTGTTCATGCTTGCAGAAGGGCCAATCAGCTGGTCAAGCAAGAAACAGAGTGCCATTGCACTCTCATCTACAGAAGCTGAGTACAGAGGAGTTGTTAATGCAACAACTCAGTTTTTATGGTTGCAGGGTTTACTTGGAGAGTGTGGTTTCGAACCTGAGTACTCAACTACCATCTACTGTGATAACCAGAGTACCATTCAAATATGCAAAGATCCAGTTCAGAAGCAGAGACCCAGACACATTGAGATTCACATGCACTACATCAGAGAGCTTGTGCATGATGGCACCATTCACCTACTCTTCTGTTCATCTTCAGAACAAGTAGCTGATATCTTCACCAAATCATTTTGTGAGAAGACCTTCAGCAATCTCAAATCACTGTTGGGGATTGCTGATCATGCTGTAAGGGCATGAGTGGAGACAAGATTCTACAATTTTGTTTTACAGTCCATGTTTAAGGGAGGATTTTCCCAAGTTGGTTTTGCCTCTTCCCTTGTTTCATATGGACTTGCAGTATGTAAAAGGGTGACTAAGCCTTGTTGCTAGGCCCTATATTTTTGATTTATTACTCATAAAGTTAGGCTTAAGGGGGGGTGTTAGAATAATCAAACCCATAGTATTACCCACTTAGACATTAATTCATTTATTTTTGTCTTATTTGCCTAGTTCATGAGTCCCACCATGTGCAAGTTGCTAATTGCCTATCCATAGAGGTCAAAATTGCCATATTTGACTCATGTAGCATTTGGGAAAGCCTTAGGAATCAAATCTACTTTATTCCTGGCCTCCTAGGCACCCTTATGCTTTTTCTGCTTTATTGCCTGCTTTTTCAGTGTTTCAAGGCACATAGGAAAGCAAGACTAGGTGAGGTGAACTTGTTTTTTTCCCCTTTCATCCTCCACTCTTTCCTCCATGCAAAAGCATGAATGAGCTGCCATTCCATCACTCATTATCTTGCCCATGTGACCTTTCCAATTCGTGAGCCTCATGACATATTTGGGATCAGCTTTTTACACCTATGGGGGATTTGCCTATTTTGGGTAAGCCTGCTTTATGCTAGTTTTGGATGCCTCCTTATGCATTAAATATCTTGATGTATTCTATATATTCAGAAACCTATGTTATTACAGGGTTGGATATTGTACACTCAGTTAATATAATTTTGTGTTACAGCTCCATTTTCAGTCTCCATTGTTAGCAATTTTGCATGATCAATTGATAATTGTTGTGGGTAAAATTAATCTATTGCTGGCCTAAATTTCTACATATTAAGTATATAGATAGCTGTGTATATTGCTTCTTTCCAATATGCATTTGACAGCTTTGCTTCATTAATCATTGTTCTAGTAGCTTCTTGGACTATTCTATTTTTCCTTTCAACAACACCATTCTGCTGAGGAGTCTTTGCAGCTGAAAATTGTCTCTTAATGCCATGTATCTCACAAAACTCATTGAACTCATTTGAAGTAAACTCTCCCCCATTGTCTAATCTGAGACATTTTATTTTCATATATGTCTCACTTTCAATCATTGCCTTGAAGATTTTGAACTTCTCAAAGGCTTCTGATTTTTCTTTGAGAAATATCACCCAAGTCATCCTTGTGTAATCATCAATGATCAACATGAAATAATATTCTCCTTGCAGGATTTTAGTTCTTGTTGGTCCACAGAGACCGGTGTGAACTATTTCCAGAGGATGTGAGGTCATATGTTCGTTTGTTTTAAAACTGGCTCTAGTTTGCTTCCCATGTTGAAAATGTTTACAAACTGAGTTTAGAGGTTTTACAATTTTAGGAAAGTCCCTTACAACTTCCTTCTTACTTTTTTTGACAAGATTGTCAAAATGTAAATGTCCCACCCTTCTGTGCCATAACCAACTTTCATCAACCATACTTAAGTAACATTGATTTCTCATTTTCTAGTATGTATACATTGTTTGAGTTTCTTATAGCAATTCCAACAACTCTTCTCGAGTCCCTTTTCCTTATTTCAGATTTCTTCGAGTAAAAAAAAAGATGTGCCCTTGATCACATGTTTGACTTACACTAAGGATATTGGGATTGAGGTTTTATACTAGTAATACATTTCCTTCTTTGATATTCTTATTGATAATAGTTGTTCCTTTGCCAATTATCTTGGAAGACATATTGTCTCCAAATGTGACTTTACCCTTATTATCTTTTAGTTTTATGAACTTGTTTGGGTCACCTATCATGTGTTTTGAACACCCACTGCCCAAGAGCCATATATTTTGTTTCTTTGTTGCACATAGGACAATCATGGAGCTTTCGTTTTCTTCCCTTTCCCTCTAATACTTTTTCTATTTTGTGTTTTGAGACTTTATTGCAACGGTCTTCTTTGTAGGAGTCATCAGCTTACAATCTTTTTCCATATGTCCATGGTTATTACATTTGTAACACTCTATGTCATATTTTTGAAGAAATGTAATTAGGTTATGATTTCCTTTTGGTTTGTTACTTGATGACTTCTTGTTGTATTCACAAACCTTCCCATAAGCTCTGCAATTTAAGGATTTATGACCAAAGTTATTACTAGAGTAACAATGACCCAAAAAGATCTATTGGTATCCATTTGGTCTCTTAGGCACCATATTATTTCTGTTTTTATCTTGAGAGCTTAGGGCATATTTCCTGCTCTCTTCCTTTTTAACTGGACTCTTTAGTGCTTCGACATATATTTTTTTATTTTCTCCTTGATTAGTGAAAGAGAAACATTCTGGCTTCTTTTCTTTGTTAAATCCCAATCTAGATCTATCAGTTTGTGATCTTTGGCTATTCAGGATATAATATAGAATCCTTAAATTGTTCTCAAACTTTGTTTTGATAGATCCTTCCTTAAGGATTTTCTTGAATTGCATGATCTCTTCCTCAAGTCTCTCAGACTCCTCCATTCTTCTGTTGAGCTGCAAATTTAGGTCTTCCTCAATCCTTTTGGCATCTAGAAGTTGAGATTCCAACTTGCTAATGACATGGTTTGATATTTTTTTCTTTTTCCTGCATTCTCAAGTTCTTCAAGAGCACTAACATGTTCAGCTCTTAAGTCTACTTCTCCTTCCACATCCGAGTCATTATTTGAAGGTTGAGTATATACACACATGAATAGAATTTTAGTTTCTTCATCTTCACTTGTATATGCATCTTCACTATCTTACATGGTGTTGGGATATAGGGAAGACCCGGGCTTTATACCATTAACTTTGCACCAACAAAAGACCCACAGTGTTGGCCCTTTCGGCAACAACCTGCGAGCAGGTTGCAGTCTCACCCGAAACAGCTATGGGGTGCCACAGAATTAGTTTTCTGCAAGCAGAAGAGGGATATTACTGTACCTTAGTTTCTAACACTTATAATCATACAATGCAGAGCTTTAATAGTTACTTATTTAGCTTTGCGGTTAGATAAACAAACAGTCCCTTGCTTAACCCTTTACTGGGAATTCCAACGAAGTTAGTATTTAGCAGTGATCTTACTTATCAATTATATATTTATCAATGCATAAAAGAACATAACAACAACACAACAAAAACCACAACACACGATATAATGTGGTTCACCCCCAGTCTATGGGTTACATCCACAGAACTGTGTTTTATTCAACTCTTTACAAAAACCACAGTTCTGATCTGCACACTCAGCTGCAAATCCCTTCAATTCCTCAAAGCCATGCACACAGCTGCAGATTTCCTTTATCACCCAAAACCCTCTGCACACACAGCTGTAGAGGTCGTCCACGCACACAGCTGGGACTTAACCTTCTTACAAAACAAGCCTTAGCTTCACATCAATTCATCTTACAAACCGACTTCTTTACAAGAGTGCTTATTTATAGTGCACTTATTACAAAACCATGGGCTTAAACCATGGGCACCCTGAACTCTAAACCCTAGACTTAAACCATGGGTTTATTACAAAAAGAAGGTTTTTACTCAACCCTGACACCCCTAAGACTGTTTTGAGTTGTAACTCCGCTTACAAATTCCACAAAAACTGTGGAGTTACCAAAATTAGGGACCATTAAGGTGCGCGCCCCAACAGGCCCCTAAGACTCACCAGTGTCCCGTCCCAGGACACTCATCTGCTTTTCTGGTGGTAGAATCTTGTTGGTGAAACATAGTGTGCTGCTTGCTGAAGCCATACATGCAGTTGTCGGCTGCTTGTTCCTTTCCTTCATAATATTTATGCTGGTTAAGGCCTTCTAGATCTATCAGTGACCCCATCCTTCGATCTGCTTGTCGAACATTTGACCATACACAACTTAGGGTCCCTAGAAATGTGTGTCAAGGTGCATAAGACAAACAGTCGCCTTAGTTCTGCCAAACCAGGGGGATACATCTTGGGATGATTCAGAGTTTTCCTATGAAGACCGGTGCTTTTCTTTGTGCGGCTTAGAGCGCACTTCTTCCTTTCTTCCTTCCTCTTAGAGTGAACTTCTTCCTTTCTTTGTGCCTTGGTCGAACATGGCTGCATGGGTGGATTGCTCAGAAGGTTCAGCAGACCTCTCTCCCTGACCACTCATAATAACTTCTGGACTTCATGATCATTCGACATAGTTCTAACTGAAGAAACTAAAAGAAATGTACAATGCAGGAGTCACAAGCCAGTGTAGCTTCTTATAGAATCCCGCAACATAATCTGTTATCATGGTGCATTAATGATGCCAAATCTGATGGAGTGGCGGAAATCCTGTCCACACGGTGCCAGATTTTCCCAAAATCTCATCATTGCAGGCAGTTAGGGTAGTTCTCATGCCGATGCCGCCAAGTCTAGTTTGTCCCATCCGTCACATTTTAGGTTGCAACACACCTTGGATATTCATCATAACCACTAACTTTAGCTTCGCCTTGATAAGTACTTTCGACAAAATATTCACCTTTGACCCATCCTGACCTATACGGCAACCAAACTTCAACCTTCAGACTTTGACAGTCTTCAACACTTCGTAGCTTTGAGAATAGCTTCATTATAGTCTAGTACCCAATTCCAACTGTTCTTGGTACTTAGACTATCCTTCATGTTGTTACTCTTGATCAAGGGGTCCCGATTTGTCCCTGTACTTATTTAACCTACTTCCATTCACCATGGAAGGTAAAATTTCTCCATTCAATTTAGCTAACTGGACTGCGCCACCATCAGTAACTCTCTGTACTATGTATGGTCCTTTCCAATGTGTCTTGAACTTTCCCAGGAATTTCATGAATTTACTGTCATATAAAAGCACAAGATCACCATTCTGGAACTGCTTCTTCTTAATGTGTCTATCGTGCCATGCTTTTTCTCTAGCTTTCTGTACTTGCTGCTGAAACCCTGCAATGAATATGTGCTCTTCAAGTTCTAGTATCTTTGCCAGCCTTTCTTTCATCATATCTAGGTCATCCATCTCTGTAAAAGAAGATATTTTGAGGCTAGGGACAATGTACTCCATGGGTATGACTGCTTCTTGTCCATAAACCAACCTAAAAGGTGTATGGCCTGTCAACTTCTTGCAGGTGGTTCTATAATCCCATAGCACTGCTGGAATTCTAAGGTCCTAATCATTTCTGTTAGCATTGCAAACCTTCGTCAGAGCGTGTTCAAGGATCTTGTTAAAGGATTCGATAGTTCCATTTGCTTGAGGATGATAGGCAGTACTATTCTGATGATATACTTGAAATTCTTCAGTCAATACTTCAATAGTCTTATTTAAGAAATGTGATCCTTGATCGCTCATAAGAATTCTAGGACACCCAAATCTTGACAAGATGTTATCGAAGATAAACTTTGCGGCTGTAGCAGCACTACAGGTCTTGACTGCTTGAGCTTCGGCCCAACGAGTAAGGTAGTCAGTTGCTGTAATAATGTATCTTGCTCCGGATTTCTTTGCAGGGGGATTGCTAGGTCCAACAAAATCAATAGCCCATTTATCAAAGGGTTGTAAAGTTTCCTGCGGAACTAGAGGCATCTCATCCCTCTTGGATGGTTTTCCTGTTCTCTGACAAATGTCGCAGTTGTGGCAATATTCTCTTGCATCCTTATGAATTGTGGGCCACCACAATCCAGTTGTCAGAATCTTATGTGCTGTAGTGTTTCCCGTGTAATGATCTCCTGTTGCGCCAGAGTGTGCCTCAGCCAAAATTAATGGCTTTTCATGCTCTAGGACGCATCTACGTAGTATTTCATCCGGTCCCATCTTATATAGTTGTCCTGCTATTAAGGTAAAGTCAGTTGCTCTAACCACCAGCTGTTTCTTCTGCTGTGTTGTCATTTCGGTGGGTGCAAAACCTGTAGACAAATACTAAACAATATCCTAGAAATAATCATCAACCATCTGGATGAAAAACAACTGAGCATCAGGAAGACCTTCGTCCAAACTAATGGGCTCTTCTCCTAACTCGAGCCTCGACAAGTGGTCAGGACCGAGGTTCAGTCTTCTAGGTTTGACTATGATCTCAAAGTCATATTCCTAAAACAGAATCAACCATCTGCATATCCTTCCACCTAGCACAGGATTGTTAACCAAATACTTCAAAGTAGAGTGATCAGTGAACATCTCAAAATGAGATCCTAACAGATAATGTCAAAACTTTTGTAATGCATAAACCATAGCTAAACCTTCTCGTTCTGTAGTAGTATACTTTTTTTTCTACTGTGGACAGTTTTCTACTTGCAAAAGAAATAAGGTGATCGATATTACCTTCACCTGACTGAGCCAATACTATTCCCAGAGCAATGGAGGATGCATCGACATGCACATGAAACTCCTTATTCCAATCTGGGAATACTAAGATAGGGGCAGTTACCATCTTTTTCTTCAAAATATCCAAGATTGCTTGACACTCAGGTGTCCATTCAAGCCTAATATCTTTCTTCAACTGCTTTTCCATAGGGGCTGTTATCTGAGCATATCCTTTAATGAATTTCCTGTAATAACCAGTATAACCAAGCGTAGTGCGCAGTTGTTTAATAGACTTCGGAGGTGGCAGGTTCATAATAATGGCTATCTTCGTAGGATCCACCATCAATCCTTGCTTACATACAATGTGACCTAGCAGAATTCCAAAAGGGGCACAAAAGATACACTTTTTCAAGTTCAAGGAAATCTGATGCTGTCTACATTTGTCCAACATAAGTCTTAAACTAGCTATGTGGTCTTTTAATAACCTGAAGATAGTCCAATCATCAAAATAAACTTCTAAGAATTTATGTATGAATTCCTTAAAAGCAGAGATGACTACTCTAGAAAACATGGCAGGTGCATTCTACAATCCAAAGGGCATAACTGTATACTGGAAAGATCCCATTTCTGTAGCAAAGGTTGTCTTATGTCGATCTTTTGGAGCAATTCGAATATGATGGTAACCTGAAAATCCATCAGTAAAAGAGTACACTTCTTGACCTCCAACATTGTCTAAAACTTCATCTGTAAAGGGAGTGGGGAAAGGATCATGCAAATAGGCATCATTCAGCTTCCTCAGATCGACACAGATTCGGATTTCTCCCTTAGTCTTCTTTTCTTGCACCACCATAGGACTGACCCACTCGGACTCTTCAACAGGCTCAATGATTCCTACAGCAAGCATCTTATCCAGCTCCATTCAGACTTTTTCCTTATACTTAGGGTTCATCCTATAAGGGCGCTGTTTCATAGGATTCGCATCAGGTTTCAAAGGAATCTTTATCACTCCTATATCACCAAGGATACCTTTCATCTCTGAGAACTTCGTCGAAAATAGATCCTGATATTCATGGAAAAGTTGGGTCACCTTGCTTACCATTTCATCATCCCAATAATCTCCAATGGCAGCATACTTAGGGTTTTCTTCTGACCCAATGTTTACGGTCCATGTCTTCAGGGGTTGAGTCACTTCAAGTGCCTCAACTGCTGGTCCATATACTTCGTAGTGTCCTTCTGACTCAGGAATGTTAATGTTGTGTGGATCGTCATCCTCGTCAATTACGAGGTTATAACATTCTACTACATTGGATTCCTATGCCTTCCAATCAGGTTGGTATTCTATTATTTCTTGATCATCAAATACTTTAGTATGGATCAACCTAACAGCTGCGTCCAAAGCAGGAGAAACCCCATTAATAGAAAATGTCAGCACAAAACTATCAACAAGACAATCCCAACTTACAGTACCATGGCGAAGCTCGACCTCCGCATACCAATTCTTTGCTATAGGTTCCAGGGTGTGCACAAACCTATGTACCCATTCTTCACAAGGTACATGCTTCCATGCCCAGTAGCATTGCTCCAAATTTCCCTGAGGACTAGTCTTACCATTAAACCTGCTTCGCACCTCCTGAGGTTGGTCCCTGAATATTAGGTAAAGGGAATTCTAGCACACTTCCCAACTATGAATGTACTTTTTGTGACCATTCCACCATCTGGCTGCTGTGGCTCTGAATGCTGAATCCAGAGTCTCCATTTTATGTGAGTCCGGTACTTGCTCTGAGAATTGCACAATAAACTCTTCTGGGTCTGTCGAACCATAAAAAATAGGTAAGGTTCTTGTCTGTGAGCCAAGCCATCTGAGAGACTTGGTAATTCTGGCACATCGATGGCCATGTAGCTCATACAGTCTATTCTGCCAATTCTCTAGGCCATCATCTAAATCTGTCATGCAGGAGCTGTCACACTGCCAATCCATGATACCTTCGGCAATAGGATCAACATAATCTTCTTTCTTCGTTGTGATATTGTAGATGTGGTCCAAAACATCCTGGTCTTCATCTCTTATTGGCTCTGTGTATCTCTCTCCTTGAGAAGGATCTAATGGGACTATGACTCTCAGTCCTTTCCCTTCGAAAGTCACCTGTCTCTTCTTAAGGTTAATGACTGCATCATTGTCTAATGCCCACTCAATACCTAGCAATGCTGGATAGGGGTTGCTGTCATCAATGATCTCAATAACTTCGAAGTCTGCTACAGTACAGACACCATCAATATCTACTGGGACATCAAGGAATCGTCCTGGGGGCACAATCTTCTGCTGATTGGCTAATCTCAACTATATAGGGGACTAATCAAGGGTAGGTTTTCCCATTTGTTCCCAGGTTTGCTTAGCTAATACATTTACCTCTGATCCTAGGTCCAAGATAACATCAGTCATATCATACTCTCCTATCTGAGCATTCAATCTCATTTCCCTGCTAGTTCTCCTAACTCTATTAACAGATTTTTCCTGACTAGAACTTTGCTGAGGTTCGCAGGAAGAAATAACTTTCTGTAACTCACTTAAAGCATTCTGATTTCTTAAGAGCTTCAGACAACTCTATAAAAAGGAGGACAGTGTACTTACTTTATCTATCGAAGCTTCTTGCAGCTGCAACTACGGCTGATGTTGTTGCGCAGGTGCTACTGATGTGCTAGGAGCAACAAAATCTCTCTTGGCTTCCATGAATGTCTCTTTTTCTCTTTCGATATCAAATGCTGGGACTTTCGTTGGGGCCTTACGAATCCAAGCCTCGTCAGGCTGTTTCTCCTTATTTTGTACTTTCTTCATAGCTCCACTCCGGGTAACAACATTAATGGCTAGGGCAGGTCTTTGCTTGACGAAAATCATCTGAATATTCTGAGTAGGGGCACTGTTTCTTTCCTGAGTCTTAGGTATCAACTGCGGGCACTACTCGATCACATGATATATTGCTTGGCAATACCGACATGTTGTAGTTGGGTTCCGATAGTCTCTCGCTAGATGCCCGGCCTAGTTACATTTGTAACACAAAACGTGGCCTCTTCCTCTTCCGGCCATACCACCTTGACCACGACCTCCAAAAGCACCTCTACCTGATGCACCACCACGGTAACCATAGCCATCATTGCTCTGTCCCTCATTTTGTACCCGATAAGCATCGTAAGTTTGTTCTCTCATGAGGTCAAAGCTGTGACACTCATCTTCATTGTGTCCCACTGATTTATAGAACTTACAATAAGGGTTCTTAGGGACTTTCCCATACCTATGTAGTAGATAGCAGTGTTCAGGTCGATGCTGACTTGTTGTTCTGCAGAGCTCACAATATAGGACATGCGGGTTAAACGGGTTTGGCACACCAGTATTTAGGTAATTTCTTACCACAGGACACTGTTCCTTGGCATGACCTTCTATCCGACATTGTGTACACCAAACCTCTTCGCAATCGGTTTTTCCTTTCTTCATATCGCGAAGCTCCAGAGCCATCGCTGCCAATTGCGCTTGGATTTGAGCAATACCAGAATTATCTTTGACAGGAGCGGTTTCAATCTACATCGCGATTTCCAGAGCCTCCTGCTGGTCAGCAACCTTCTGTTTCATGAGTGGAGTTCTAATATGTGGTAGCAACGCTGCAATGAACCATTCCTTATGCTGCGCAAGTCCAATAGTGAAACTAACTTGGTCTAGCAGAACTTTGAACCTTTGATCAAAGTCCCACACTGATTCACCGCGCTTCTACTGAATCTCTTTCAATTCAGTGATACACTGTGAATCTGATTTCGGCTTCTTAAATTCCTTTATCATGGATGCTTTTATATCAGCCAAGACATGGTTCTGAGTGCTGGAAAACTTCATGAACCAGGTTAGAGCATGGTCTCTGAAAGAAGTAACCAGCTGCGCTCTTTTTGTATCTTGATCCGTAATGGTCTTAGCAGTCCACACTACTTCGTATAAAAACCGGAACTGTTGTCGATCCTCTGATCCAGTTCCTTTGAAAACAGGGAGCTTAATGTCATCATTCATATGGGCCATCACAGGTCTAGGGGGGGAGGGAGGGGGACTGGTAGTAGGCGGGGGGGAACTTACTGGGGTAGATTGACCTACGACAGGAATACTTGAGCTAGGGTTACTTTTATACTATGACGGGTTCTCAGGATAATAGGTCTTCGATACGGGGTTACCGAAGGGTTTCCAACAGAAGGGGTTTCTTCGGGCTTTGAGACTACTAGACTTACGGGGTTAGACTCGATATTCTGACCTAGGGTATAGGACTCAAAATTTTTCTTGTACCTTTTTCCACTTTGCAGCAAACCACTTTGCTTGTCGAAGGTACTTTCACTTGCAAACATAAGTTAGTAGTGCTAAATCTAACAGTCTGATTCAATGAGCAATAAACCTTTTTCAGCCAATAGCATTTTAATTCTCAAACTAAATGAATTCAAGTACTTACCCCTTGGTCCTTTGAAGAACTACCATTCGGCTTCGCTGAAGGATGTACTTGTGTCAATGGCAAAATCCGTCACAAATGCTTCAAGGGTTCGCGTTGTCCAGAAATAAACAACGCGGGATATCTCATTGTTCACCCTTTTCAGTATATTAATTCTTGTGGGGGTCCAATCAGGAAACTGACGTTCTTGGAAGTTCGTCCTTCTCTCAGTTAATATGGATAACCACTAGTGCAACTCTATGTGGATACTACCAAAGAAAATTTCATATACGTCAGAAAAAACATACCTTTGTAAAAAGTCTTTTGCACTACAACGCAAATCTTTTTTCTCTTGTACAGCAAAGTTCAGATAAGTCTCTTCAATCCAATCACCGAGGGTCTCCAAAACATAGCCCTCGAGGTACGACGTAAACCCCTCTTGAGAAAATACTGAGTTCAATTGGAAACGGAACCAATTTGTTGGGCTATAGGGTAGACCCGGGCTTTATACCATTAACTTTGCACCAACAAAAGACCCACAGTGTTGGCCCTTTCGGCAACAACCTGTGAGCAGGTTGCAGTCTCACCCAAAATAGCTATGGGGTGCCACAGAATCAGGTTTCTGCAAGCAAAAGAGGGATATTACTAGAGCTTAGTTTCTAACACTTATAATCATAAAATGCAGAGCTTTAATAGTTACTTATTTAACTTCGTGGTTAGATAAACAAACAGTGTCTTGTTTAACCCTTTACTAGGAATTCCAGCGAAGTTAGTATTTAGTAGTGATCTTACTTATCAGTTATATATTTATCAATGCATAAAAGAACATAACAACAACACAACAAAAACCAAAACACACGATATAACGTGGTTCACCCCCAGTCTAGGGGTTACATCCATAGAACTGTGTTTTATTCAACTCTTTACAAAAACCATAGTTCTGATCTACGCACTCAGCTGCAAATCCCTTCAATTCCTCAAAGCTACGCACACAGCTGTAGGCCTCTGTGCACACATCTGCAGATTTCCTTTATCACCCAAAACCCTCTGCGCACATAGTTGCAGAGGTCATCCACGCACACAGCTGGGACTTAACCTTCTTACAAAACAAGCCTTAGCTTCGCATCAATTCATCTTACATCAAAATCCTAAACTGACTTCTTTACAAGAGTGCTTATTTATAGTGCACTTATTACAAAACCATGGGATTAAACCATGGGCACCTTGAACCCTAAACCCTGGACTTAAACCATGGGTTTATTACAAAAAGAAGGTTTTTACTCAACCCCGACACCCCTAAGACTATTTTGAGTCGTAACTCCGCTTACAAATTCCACAAAAACTGCAGAGTTACCAAAATTAGGGACCGTTAAGGTGCGCTCCCCAACACATGGTGTAAACAATTTTCTTTTTCTTACATGAGTTCTTCTTGTTTCTTGTTTTACCCTTTTTGAATTTTAAGTTTTTTCTCTCATGAACATCATCTTGTTTAGGGTAAGTACATTTTGAAGCAAAATGTCCAATTCTTCTGCAGTTGAAGCATTTTAGGGGTAACTTTCCTTTGTATTTTCCAGTACCTTTCTCAAGTTTTTTAATAAAAATACCTTCCTCATCATCTAGGTTCTCTGATTGGTCTTTGGATGAGGCTTTAAATGTTGCTTCTTTTCTTGAAGATTCATTTAGTCTCATTCTCATCTCATATTTAGTGAGGATTCCATGTAGTTCATCTACTATCACAATGTTAAGATCATCTCGTTCTTCTAGGGTGGATTCTTTTGATTCATACTTCATTGGAAATGTTCTTAGTACCTTGTTAACCACTTCTATTTCTTTTAATTTTCCTCCAAGACCTCTAATAGCATTGACAACTTCATATAATCTTAAAAGGCATTCCCCAATATTTTCTTCTTCTTTCATTTTAAGGCTCTCAAACTGCTCTTTATATATCTGAAGCTTGACTTATTTGACTTTAGATTCCCCTTCATAAATAATCTTTAGCTTATCCTAGGCTTGTTTGGTAGTCTTGCATCGCATAATTTTCATAATTTTTGTAATTACAGATTTTGGAAATCCACTCAATATTGCATTTAGGGCTTTGGCATAATTACCTTCATATTGGCCTAGTTCCATTGGGTCTGTAGGTGAGTGGTATTCTATTTTATACTCCTTTTCGGTTGCTTCCCAAACCTTCCATCCAATGGACATCAGATGGTACTTCATTCTTACACTCCAGTATGCATAATTTTCTCCTGTGAATAATGGAGGTCTGTTAGTGGCCAACCCTTCTTGTTGATCCATAATGGTTTTTAAATAGGATATTCCTTCCAGTGGTTAAAATATATTGAAGGAACCCACTCTGATACCAATTGTTAGAATATTGGACAATATTGATAAGGGGGGGGGGTGAATTAGTATTGTTAAATTTTATAACTCAAAAAAAAAAATTGACTTTTAACACACATAATCAACAAGAAATATAGAAAATAGATTTTATCGTGGAACCCAACTGAGAAAAACCACCAATATGTCCTACCACTGCAAAATTATATTTACAAATAGTTTCTTCCTGCTACAACATACAAGGATTGTACCACACCCTATTTACCATCAACTACTGGAAGGAGGATACAACCCCATGTTTTTTTAGCTACTACTAATAGAATGATACTACACCCTATTTACCAGCTACTGCTGGAAGGAGGATACAACCCCCTGCAGGCTTGATGCCTTCCCTAGCTCCACCCTACCACCCTCTATTTTGTATGATCTTCAGGTTTGCTTTACAATTTCTGTCTGTGATACTTCTTTGGTCTCTAACTACTATAGTTGTATTAAACTGTATCACTGAGACAATTTCTCTCGCTTATCATTCTGTCTATAAATACCCTCTAACATGTTTTTTGTGAGTGCATCTATTCTCCATTGCACCATTTCATTCTTAGATCATGCCTCTTCATGAAGAATCAATTCTTCATTCTAGCAATTCTTTAACTCTATTTAAGTTTATCAGTCATACCTTTTTGTAACATAATTTTATGAGAAAAGCCTCTCTGCAATGAGAATTCTTCATGAGAAGTTCTTCAGAATTTTCCTTTCCACCTACCGCCTTCCGCCTTCTGTAGGGTAGATTCCAGGTTGCGAAAACCCATATTACTTTATATTTACTTTTTTTCCATTTGCCTTTCACCTTCTGCTTTCCACAGGGTAGACTCCGGGTTATGGAAACCCATATTAATTTATATTTCTTTTTTAGCCTTTCTCCTTCCACCTTCCACTTTCTGAATTCCGCAGGGCGGACTCCAGGTTGCGAAAACCCATATTACTTTATATTTTCTTTTTCGCTTTTCGCCTTTCATCTTCCTCCTTGTTCCGTCCGCATTCCACATTTTCCTTTTCGCAATATTTTTTCCACATCATCGATCTCTTGCAAACTCTTTCCTGACCATCGATCTTTTGGATTGTGGGTTGTAGATTGCAGTTTCATAAAATCTCAAGTGTTGCTTCTGTAATTCTCTTTTGTAATTTTTCTTCCACACCGTCGATTGTTTGCGGATGCTCTCCTAACCATTGATTTGCAATCAAATGCAGATTTGCGGTATAGTATTGTGGATCGCTCTGTATCCATTGATCTCTTTGTAGATTCAATCCTAATAGTTAATCCATGATCATCATTGATCTTTTTCCTCTTGCATCGATTCTCTACTACTTGCATCATGTTCAGTGGTTTTTTTCATTGCTGAACTCCTATCAATCCTCTACCTTTTGCATCATGTTCAGTGGTTTTTGTCATTGCTGAACTCCTTTGACATCAATTGACAACTTATTTTCAACAATTTGCACCTTCATCCTCCTTCTCTATAGATGGTGGGATATTAGACTATTGTTGTTGTACAACTTATACTTCTTATTCTGTTATCGGGGTTCACCATGCAGGATCCCAATCTGTTAGGAACCCATGTCAATCCCTCTCTTTACTATGTTAGTATATTGTTGTTGGATGCATATGCTTTGTAAGTCGTCCCATAGTAATTGTTGATCCATAGTTTGTGTTATTGTTGTGAGGCGCATATGCTTTGTAAGCCGCTTGTAGTATTTGTTGATCCATAGTTTATATTGGCCCATGGTTTTAACCCATATTATTGGCGCCCATAGTTTATATTGGCCCATGGTTTTGACCCATGGTATTGGCGCCTATTTTTAATATACAAGTGTGTGTTGAGGCCAAGGAATGCACTGTGAAGTTATTTTGTATTGAGCTTGCTCAAAGGAGGTTGCCCCCTCAAAGTGGCTTGCGATTAATATAAAAGTGATTTTGAGTTTTGTTATTATATCGTGTGTTTTGATTACTTGTTTGCTACAGGGTCCTCACATTTGGTATCAGAGCACTTTCCTTGGCACAAGTGGGAAATTTTTTTTTTTTTTGGGCCGTGAATTTTAGATCAATTTCTGAAACTTTTTGCACAAAACCAGAAGAAACATATTGCATATCTGAATTCCTCTTTCAAAAATATGTAGTTTCAAAAAAAAAATCATCTCATTTGGAGTTCTAAAAGTGGAGATATCGTGGATTTAAAATCCGCAATTTTTCAGAATTCCGGTGACGGCCGCAGAAATTGCGGTGCGAAAATCTTCTGACCGAGTGCCCAGATTTTTATTCCGATTTCATGGGTAGAAGTAGAGTGGTTGTTCCTGTTTCGAAAACGTGCTATAATAGCGATTTTGAGCAATATAGATCCGGTTTTTGAACATTGGGTGGAATTTCTACCCAATTTTTTTTTCTGTTGCAGGTTCGGATCTGGGAATAATCCCTCTCCGCTTAACTGTGGGAAGTACTTGGGCATAAGCCCTAAAAATCATTGTGAGGAGTACCACAGGAACCCCGAAGTAGCTGGCCCATTAAGAGGACCTGCCAGCAAAAAGGGCAACGACCCCTACCTGATTGACTAGTTCCCACCCGTGAGGTAAACCAAGAGCTGTCGTTTGTGGCCAAGTGGTTATCAGTTTTACCTAAGCCATGGAGTGAGGGGTACTGCCCCAATACGAAAGCCATTAGATAGCATTGGTGGACGAGTGAATCCCTTGAACCGATAGGAAGCTGCACATACCTAGGGTCCATATCTATTTTCAGTTGCACAATTGCAGATTTCCTCTGTCCAGAACTGTTGCCGGTCAGTTCCGCGCCATTGCAGATCCATCTGTTGCTGATCACTTCTGTGTCGTTGTAGATCCCTTCCTGAAAAATCTCCTGCTTATGGTTGTCACCTGCACAGGAGAAAAAATCATGGAGGAAGCACTTGCAGCCATCCAAGCCAAACTCTTGAGTATTCAGCTATGAACACCAGACGACAGTCTGAGTCTTCATCAACCAATGGGTTCTCTTCTTCCAGCAATTTTTGCAGTCTGAAGCTAGATTTTCCGCGCTTCAATAGTACTGATCCGACTGGATGGATCTATCGTGCAGAACAGTATTTCAGCCTTCATAATACTTTTGATTTCCACCAAGTTTCACTTGCCTCCTTTCATTTGGAACAGGAAGCTCTTAAATGGTATCGTTGGTACATCAAGGCTCATGAAGAGCCAAAATGGCCTGCTTTTTGCCAGCTCCTTTTGCACCGATTTGGTCCGAGTGATTTTGATGACTTCATAGGAGCTCTCACTAAACTTCGCCAAACTGGCACTGTGAAAGAGTATCAAACTGAATTTGAGAAACTAGCTAATCACACTGAAGGATTACCTGATGACTTCTACCGAAGTTGTTTTATCAGTGGTCTAAAGGATGCAATTCGCTCTGAGGTCAAAATGTTCAGTCCCAACACAATGATGGAAACCCTAGGGTTGGATAAGTTGGCAGAAGACAATATGGCAGCCCAACAACGCTCCAAATCCTCTTTTGTTCCCTTCCGAAATATGGGTTCTCAACGACCTCCCATTCCGCCAGCTCCTCGCTCACCTTCAATCAAGCATTTGTCTGAAACAGAGATGCAGGCACGTAGAGAAAAAGGGCTTTGTTATAATTGTGATGAGAAATTCAGTTGGGGACATCGATGTGTTCAACAAAAAATCTATCTCTTGGATGTGGATTCTCCACCTACCTCTGAAATTGGTGAAGAAGTTGCCGATGTAATGGATGCTCCGGTTGCCACTCAAGAGCCGCCTATTGACCCTCCATCTCAGGACGACCAACCCGAGATATCCCTCCATGCTTTAGCTAGAGTCACTGCCCCCAAAACAATGCTGGTACACGGTTACTTCAAGAAGCTTCCTCTTACAATACTCATTGATTCTGGAAGCACTCATAATTTCATTGACCCTTGGATCGCCAAACAAGATGATTGTTTTATCCATCCTTGCTCCAACTTTGAAGTCATGGTTGCCAATGGGGGCACCTTACCTTGAAAAGGGAAGTGTCATAATGTGCGTATCTCTATGGGAGATTATAACCTCCGCTCTAACATGTTTTCCTTGACCTTAGGCGGATGTAATGTGGTTTTGGAAGCTCAATGGCTGCGCACACTTGGCCCCATCTTATGGGATTTTGCTGAACTTTGGATGCAGTTCTCCGCTGATGGACACAAGCACACATTGAAAGGCTTACAACCAGGGTCTCTCAGCATCATCAGTTCACATCACATGGAAAAACTCCTTAAGAAGAGTTCCCATGGTTTCATTGCTCAGCTCCATTCCCTTCAAATGCAACCATCAACGACCCCCACTACTCCTTTGGATCTCCAACAAATTCTAGATCGCTATAAAGGTGTTTTTTCTGAACCAGTGGGACTTCCACCTTCACGACCAGAGGACCATCGCATTCAGCTCCTCCCTAGTAGCATTCCTCCCAACATCAGGCCCTATTTGCGGAAATTCATTCTGGTATTTTTTGATGATATCCTCATCTACAATAAAACATGGGCTGAACATCTCCAGCCTCTGGCTCTTGTAATGCAACTTTTCTCTGATCATCATCTCCATGCCAAAAAGTCTAAATGTGTTCTTGTCCAAAAGGAAGTTGAGTCTCTCGGGCACATTATCTCAGCACAAGGGGTTCGTGTGGATCATGCCAAAATCACTGCCATGAACAATTGGCCACCTCCTAAGACACTCAAGAGCCTTCGTGGTTTTTTGGGGTTGACTGGCTACTATCGCAAGTTTGTTAAGGATTATGGGAAGCTTGCAGCTCCATTAACTGCGCTGTTGAAAAATGATGCTTTTACATGGACACCTGTTACTGAGCGTGCATTTGACAAGTTGAAACCAGCTATGTGTACTACACCCATTCTAGCTATGTCCGATTTTTCCAAGCCCTTCACTATTGAGAGTGATGCTTGCGGCAATGGACTTGGTGCTGTTCTCCTTCAAGATGAACACCCCATTGCATTCACCCGCAAAGCCCTTTCTGGCAATAATTTATCTGCCTCTACATATGAGAAGGAAATGATGGCCATTTTGCATGAAGTACAAAAGTGGCGACCGTACCTCTCAGGGAATCATTTCTGCATCCAGACTGATCACCAGAGTCTGAAATATTTCCTAGAACATCGTGTATCCTCCCCAGCACAACATAAATGGGTTCGCAAACTCATGGGTTATGAATATGAGATCACTTATAAGAAGGGTACGGACAATCTTGTGGCGGATGCCCTTTCTCGCACATTTGATGACCAAGGTTCTCTTTCCGCTATTTCTATGCCTGTTCCAAATTGGTTGCAATCGGTTCAGCAGGGTTATGTCAATAAATCTTCATTATCTCACATCATCCAATGCTTGGACAACAACCCTGCTGCTGTTCCACATTACTCTTGGGATGGTGCTTCACTGCGATACAAGGGTCGTCTGGTGCTTCCTCAGAACACATCTCTTCAACAAGCTATCTTCTATGAACTCCATGCTTCTCCGTCAGTGGAGCACTCTGGTTTTCTCAAAACGTATGAATGGGCACGGCGCACCTTCTTTTGGCAGGGCATGAAAAGGACAATTCAACCGATGGTGGTTGAATGTGATACCTGCCAGCACAATAAGGGTGAAACAACACCCCTTCTGGGATTGCTCGAGCCCTTGCCCATACCTCCCCAGATATGGATAGATATTTCTATGGATTTCATTGATGGGCTCCCTAATTCTGGAGGGAAGACTGTGATTTTGGTTGTGGTTCATCGCCTCTCCAAATATATTCATTTTTGTGCTCTCAGCCATCCCTATACAGCCTCTTCCATTGCTCAAATTTTCCTGGACCAGATATTTCGTCTTCATGGAATTCCTTCTTCCATTGTCTCGGATCGTGATGCGACTTTCACCAGTCTTTTTTGGACAGAACTCTTTCACCACACTGGCACCAAACTGAAGATGCGTTCAACTTATCACCCCCAAACGGATGGTCAAACTGAAATTATCACTAAATGCTTGGAACCTTATCTTCGTTGCTTCTCCTCTGAGCAACAACATCAGTGGGAAAAGTGGCTCCCTCTCGCTGAATGGTGGTACAATACCTCTTACCGCACTGCCTCTAAAATGACTCCATATGACACAGTTTATGTTCCGGCACCGCCAGTTCTTCTTCCTTACACCCCCAATAGTTCTCCAGTTCAGGTAGTTGACGCGGTCCTTCACATTTTGCGTGAAAACCTTCACATGGCAGGAAATCGCATGAAGCAAAAAGCTGATCAGCACCGTTTTGAGCGCACTTTTGAATCCGGTGATATGGTTTTTCTTCGTCTCCAGCCTTACAAGCAATCCTCACTAAAACTCAAAGGGTGTCATCAGCTCGCTCCAAAGTTCTATGGGCCATATAGGATTCTTCAGAAGATTGGTTCTGTTGTTTCTAAATTGGAACTTTCACCTTCTTCTCACATTCATCCAGTATTTCATGTCTCTTGTCTGAAGAAAGTTCTTGGCACCAACATCAAAGGCCAAACTATTTTACTAGAACTGGATAATGAAGGATCCATCTTTTTGGAGTAGGAGGCTATCCTCAATAAGCACACTCGTCAGCTTCGCTCTCGCTCTATCACAGAGGTCTTAATTCCATGGCACGGAATACAGCCCGAGGATTCTATGTGGGAACCACTCCTCCAGATACAGTGACAATTTCCACATCTAGAGCTTTGAGGACAAAGATTTTTCTAAGGGGGAGGGGATGTTAGGAACCCATGTCAATCCCTCTCTTTACTATGTTAGTATATTGTTGTTGGACGCATATGCTTTGTAATTCATCCCATAGTAATTGTTGATCCATAGTTTGTGTTATTGTTGTGAGGTGCATATGCTTTGTAAGCCGCCTGTAGTATTTGTTGATCCATAGTTTATATTGGTCCATGGTTTTGACCCATAGTATTGGCGCCCATAGTTTATATTGGCCCATGGTTTTGACCCATGGTATTGGCGCCTATTTTTAATATATAAGTGTGTGTTGAGGCTAAGGAAGGCACCGTGAAGTTATTTTGTATTGAGCTTGCTCAAAGGAGGTTGCCCCCTCAAAGTGGCTTGCGATTAATATAAAAGTGATTTTGAGTTCTGCTGTTATATCGTGTGTTTTGATTACTTGTTTGCTGCAGGGTCCTCACACAATCATTTATGATATGCACAATGTCTACTTCAGAACATATGAGAATGGTTTTCAACCATTGCTTCTAGGGATCTCTTTGATTATGTATATAGGTATGATGCATCCCTATATTGAAGTGAGAAATTTATTTTTATGCATCGATATATGAGGCTATATGCATGGTGACTTATCTAAAATAACACTAATTTCTTCATTGTAAAAAAATAAATTAATGTTATTATCTATCTATTTGTGCTTATTACTAGTAAACCACAAGTTTGCATACCTTGCTGCTAAGAATGGATTCATGTTTCTTCAAAGAATTGACTTCCTTCTAGCTCCTTCCTCCCTACTAGAGAAGTGAATATTATTAACCAAGTATAGGGAAAAGGTGTACATTTTTCTTACGTTTCAAGACAGTGATAGAAATTCGTTTAGCAGAAATAACAACTAGTTCATATGTACTCCCTCCACGCATTGTGTTATGGTAGATATGATTACAATAGAGAATTAATTATGGCAAATCTTTCAAAATAAATTGCATGCTAAAATATGAACTGCAAATTTTCTATCTTTGTCATTTATATGTGCAATTGAGAACCTTTGCTAGCCCTCAAGGTTCCAAATTTCCAAGTCTTCCTCTTTCCAAGGAATTTCTCCTAGATGCTACTCAAAAGAAGGATTTCACATTCTCTTACGGTAGGCATCCTAGTAATCTATTCTATCATCTTGGAATCTATAGATATAGGTTTGTTCATCCATAAGACTCCACCATGTACTTGTGACATAATCAATTTTGTGCACATTTTTACTAAAAGGGTCCTTTTAAAGTGAGGAATTTCTAGCAAGTTTAGGATTCTTGATTTCATTAATCCATTTTCCCATGTATGAATTGGAAATACAACTGGCACAATGGGGTGTGGACTGATCTTCCTCTCCATGTAGTTGCTATTAGATATCTCTAGAAATTTTTCTTCATCAGTAATATATGATGATCCACAAACTGAAATTTGTAGAGTTGTCCAAGCAACCCTTCATCAACAAGTACCCCTTTTGGAACCTTTGTTGCTAATACATTTGTGTCTTGTACATCAGGTAGGAAAACAAATGTTGTAGTAGGTTTTCTTGTTGGGATATAATCTCACGGAAATTTAACTAGTTTTGATGATGATGGTACTAGTGTTTGTTCCATTTATTCTTGCTAGTTTGTTGAGGGATTCTTTGTCTTGCATTGTCTCCTAGGAGCTATAGTTTTGTTCATGCTTCAAATATGCTCTCAACTACTAATACATGACTGATTTCCTTATCAAATACTGATGAATACATGTGAGAATTCACTTGCTTATCTGAAAAGTTTTGACAGCTATCATTAGTTCCCCCATTCTACATGGATTTTCCTTGATTTGGTCCATTCTCGGAAACTGAAGTGTCTTGATTCTTCTAGATTTACTTTGATCTTTTCCAAGTCCAATTAACCATCACCCCTTGCTAATTAATGATTATATGTATTGATAAGTTTCCACTATCATCAGTACTCCATTAGTCATTAATTAACCAACACTACCACCCAATATTGATTTCAATCTATCAAAGTCCTTTTTGAACTCAAACTTGTTTCTATGACATGTCTGATTGTTTGTGATTTATTTGTGTTTCGAAGTACAAAGAGATTTGTCTCTCAATGCATCCATTGCTACTTATTGTTCTAATACATGAGATTTATGTTGATTCAATAGTTGTTCTTCTTTATGTAAACAGATCCAATCCATTGATTGTATCTTTTTTATTTGTTATATTTTTTTTCCTGACTTTTCTACAATCGTCTTTCTATTGATTTGCTTGGGTGCTAATTTTTGTGCTTGGTGTGTATAGCACTGATTGAGGTTCTTTCTCACTTATCTCTTGTTTTTTCTTCTAGTATTTATTGGACTTCTTTGAATTCTTACAATTTTGAGCATCATGGCCAAATAAGATGCAGCTGTAATATACTACATTGTTACATAGTTTTGCAATATGCTTAGAAACATTAAACTTTCAACAATCAATGGTTCTAAATTTGTTGATTGCATACTTATTCTTGTAAAACACCTCACAATTTTTAACTTTATGTCCAATTTCATTACAATAAAAATAATAATGAGGAAAAGTTTTGTACCTAAGTGAGTACAGTTTCCTTGGTGGCACAATATGTTTTTACTCTATCGTTTGGGTGTTTGTTTGGCTAAAATTTTTAAATATACTTTCATGGTTCTGGCAATTTTATTCATTATGTTCCTTCAAGAGATATGGTTTTTATGTCTTCCATACTTCAACATTTCAACCTAGACCGAATTTGTCAAATGGTGACCTTTTTTTGCATAGAATCTCTTCCAATACTTTTTCACTTTTGTTGAAATTTTGTCCTTAGTTGTGTTTGTAGTCTTTCTCTCTCTTGTTCCTTTTCTATTAGTTGAGTCTTCTATTCATTATTTTTTTTGCATCCTCAAGGCTCTTACTTTTAAAGAGATGATCTCAAGGTCTCTTACTTGGCAATATTCATATTTTACATGAAGCTTTCTTGCCAGATCTTTCTTGGATTCTTATATTTGATTGTCCAATGTATCTTTAACTTCTTCCACTTCATTCCTTAAATCATTAGTATTTTGGTTTTCTTTATGGAGTTGAATCTATAGCAAATTGATCACCTTGTTATCATATTGAATTGTTTTTGAGATTTTTGGAGTTGACCATTAAAGGATATAATTTTTTCCTCTTATTTTACAACAATTTCTTCTCTTTCTTTCTTCAATAATTTAATTTCTTCGAACCTCTTATGATTTTTTCTTTCAATTTTTTGAGTTCATCCTCTAATGAAACAATTTTGAGTTCCTTAGTTTGACTAGTTTAATCCATCTCCTGTATTTGGATGGTGAAGTATGCTACGATTCTCTTTGCCTCTTCTTCTTTCTTTTATAGGGTTTCCATGACTCCAGTTGCAATCCTTTTGACTTGTTCTATAATTTTTCTTTAAGTGTTGATTGTTGATGTAATTGTAACTTCAGAATGTATTCACTTGTATTTCTAATGAAACAATTTTGAGTTCCTTAGTTTGACTAGTTTAATCCATCTCCTGTATTTGGATGGTGAAGTATGCCACGATTCTCTTTGCCTCTTCTTCTTTCTTTTATAGGGTTTCCATGACTCCAGTTGCAATCCTTTTGACTTGTTCTATAATTTTTCTTTAAGTGTTGATTGTTGATGTAATTGTAACTTCAGAATGTATTCACTTGTATTTCTTATGTATCGTACCTTGATGTTTATTTCAGGATGTGTTTGTAATGTAATTGAGTCATGTCATGCCCCGATGTTCTAATCCAGAGTTTCTATAATGTAATCAAGTCATGTCAAGTCAATGTGGGTAACCCTCCTATTGTTCAAGGGTTAAAGTCCCAACAGTTCCAAGGCACTAGGGTTGTTAGACTGACATAGTGAAGTAGGCCCTAGTAGGGTTTAGTCAAGTTAGGAATTAGTATAAATAGAGAGCTAGTCTCTCTATTTATCACACACTTAATCACACTCAGTTGTAGCACATAGCTAAGGAAGAAGAAGACATTTGGGCTAGGAAGAAAGAAGGTTACTACTATCGGGATATCATCTTACTATTTTGGGTTTTAATTTTGGTGTTGATTCTATCTCTGAGGAAGTTGTGGGGTTTTCTCCATTTATGGTTTCCCCAAGGAAAAACACTGTGTTCATTGTATCTTGTGTTTGATTGTTGTGCTTGTTATTCTCTCAGTTAAAGATCCTAATATAATGCTAGCTTAATGTTAAAATTCTAACATGGTATCAGAGCTAACCTCAGAAGAAGACACTGTGTAGCTGCGGGAACTAGGCCTTGATACTTTGTGGATCTCTCTCCACATATTTTCAGCAAAAGAAGGTTGGAATAAATCTCCTCCCTAGGGTGCATCTTTCTGTCGAAGCAAAATCCAATTCTGAGGCTTTTCACTTTTGGATCCGACAATACTGCTGGAAATTAGGGCTTTTCACAGAAGTGGAATTTTTCAGTGAGCCTAGGCCTGGATTGATCTCCTCCCAAAATTGAAGTTTAGAGATCAAGATCAAAGCATTTGGTTGGATAGAACTTTGGGAAAACAAAACCCTAATATGCTCCTGAACTAGCACTACAGAATTTCAGCTCCAAATCTAGATCCGACATCTTGACTTAGTAAGAGCTAAATATTTTGTATTTCCATTTGAGGTTCTCAGTTAAGATGTCTCATCATACCAAGCTTGATGAAAATATTGAGAGAGCTGATAAATTCTGAGCTTGGAAGTATAGGATCTCCCTGGTTCTGGAAGAAAATGAGTTAGACTCCTATATCTATGAGGAGGTTCCAGTTCCAGAAGGAGATGAGGCTAAGGCCTTACGTAAGAAGAAGCTGGTTATGGAAAAGAGGATTATTGCTGATTCAATCAAGGATCGCATCATACCATAGGTGTCCTCCATCAAGACACCTAAAGCTATCTTTGATGCCCTAACCAAAGTGTTTGAAGGGAACAACATCAACCAAAAGATGACTCTAAGGAACCAATTGAAGAATGTAAAGATCCAGAATGAGGAGACCATCTAGTCATACTTCACAAGGGTCTCCCAGATCAAAGAACATTTGAAAGTAGTAGATGAAGAAGTGGAGAATGTAGAAATTGTGATGACAACCTTGGATGGTCTCCCTAGGTCATGGGATTCTTTCATCCAAGGAATCTTTGCTAGGAAGAAATTAGTCAAGTTTAGTAGACTGCGGGAAGAATGTTCTCAAGAAGAAGCTAGACACAATACAAGCTTTCACAATACAAGTATTGTGAATATCAAGCTTTCACAATACACTCCAAGAAAGGAAGAAGGGAAAATCATCATCACCAAGGTAAGCATTCTCATCAGAAAAATCCATCCAAACTCAGATGTTATACATGCAATGAAATAACACACTTTGCTAGAAATTGTCCCATGAATAAGAATGGATCCAAGAAGAAGAATAAATCCAAAAGAATACATCATGCTCACACTGCTGAGGATGATTATCCTCCTAGAAAGAAAGTGAAACAAGAAAGTGAAGACTCTTCAATTGAAGAAGAATATGTTTTGTTCTCCGCTCTCATGGGAACTGTCACTCATGGAAGCAAAGATTGGCTTATTGATAGTGGGCTTCGAAACACATGACAAGATTCAAGGAATATTTTGAGAAAATATCTGAACATAATTCACCCCATAAGGTGACACTTGGGTATGACCACCAATATCCCATAAAAGTTAGTGGTGAATACTCCTACAAGATAGACTCTGGAAAGTCTATAAAAATGAAGGATGTCTTGTTTGTACCAGGACTAAATAATATCATTCTCTCCATATTGGAACTAGATGAAAAAGGCATGAGGGTTGCATTTGTAGATGGTCAAGTCCTCATGTGGTCAAGAGGAAATACTATTGATGATGCAATAGTAATCGGAGAACAAGAAGGAGGATTATACAAATTGAAGGGCCATCCAGAACAAGCTTTGGTCCATGACACAGTAGAGCCAAATGAACTTTGGCACATAAGGCTTCCACATGTGCACTACAGAGCACTACCACTTGCAAGAAAAGCAGTTGAAGGTCTTCCAGAAATTCAAGCAAAACATGATGGAGTCTGCAAAGGATCTGCGAAATGAAAGAGTACAAAGAAGACATTTCCAAGTAGCGAGAGCAAGGCAAAAGGAATCTTGGAAATCATCCACTCTGATGTATGCAGACCAATGTCATAAAGTTCACTAACCGGGTATGTATACTATGTTTCTTTTATTGATGACTTTTCTAGGAAGACATGGATTTAATTCATGAAGAACAAAGATGACAGTTTTAGCAAGTTCAAGGAATTCAAATCCTTGAATGAGAACCACACAGAAAAGAAGACCAAGATCTTTCGATCAGATAATGGAGGAGAATTCACATCAAATGAATTCAAAGACTTATGCAAAGAATTAGGGATTAAGAGGGAGTTATCCACTCCATATAGTCCACAACAGAATGGGGTTACAGAAAGGAAGAATATAACTATCATGGAAGTTGCAAGAGCATTGCTTCATGATCAAGATATTCCCATGCATTTATGGGAAAAGGCTGCTAGAACAATGGTGTATGTACATAACTGTACTCCACACAAAGTACTCGAGAACAAGACACCTGAAGAAGTATTTTCCAACAAGAAACTAGAAATAAGCCATCTCAGAATATTTGACTATCCAGTGTACATACATATTTTGAAAGAAAAGAGGACAAAGTTAGATCCTTCAAGAAAGAAGGGTATATTTGTGGGATACTCTAAAAAGCTTGAAGGCTTATAGAATATACTTCCCAGGATTCAAGAAGATCAACATCAATAGGGATGTAACATTTGATGAAGAATTAGCTTACAACAAATCCAAAAAGAGACCTGTTGAAGATCCTGAAGAAGCTGAAGCACCCAAAATTCATGATACAACCATGAATGAAGAAACTCAAGAAGAAGATCGAGAATTTGAAGAACCTCAAGAACTTGTAGATCCACCTCAAGAGAATAATCCTCACAAGAGGAAACCTACTTCGGTATGAGAATCTATCCAAGGTGTGGAAAGATATGGGGCTCCAGAAGAGAATCACAGAGAAAGAAAGATCAGAACCAGATCCTGCTCCAGGTATGTAGCTTTACTATGTGACTTTATCAATAAACAACCTTCCAACTATGAAGAAGTGGCAAAATGGAAAGAATGGAAGGATGCCATGATCGAAGAGTATCAATCGATCATGAAGAACGATGTTTGGGATGTTGTCCCAAGACCAGAAGGGAAGTCGGTTGTAACTTCCAAATGGATCTACAAGATCAAGCATGCTGTAGATGGCAGGATAGAGAAATATAAAGCAAGATTCATGGATCATGGCTTCTCACAGAAAGAAGGAATAGATTATGAAGAAAACTTTGCACCTGTAGCAAGATACACTTCCATTAGATTAGTACTTGCTCTCACTACAGTGATGAAATGGAAGATACACCAAATGGATGTCAAGATTGTTGTCTTGAATGGTGTAGTGGAAGAGGAAGTGTATGTAGAGAAGCCACTCATTTTTGAGACACATGACAGGGATTCTCATGTATGTAGATTGAAGAAATCCATGTATGATTTGAAATAGGCACCTAGGACATGGTACGGAAGAATTGACAACTTTCTATCCAGTTTGGGATATACCAAAAGTAAAGCAGATTCCAACCTTTACTACAAGGTTGAATATGGAAACCCAGTGATTCTCCTACTGTATGTAGATGATCTATTTGTGACAGGTATGGATGGGTTGATTACTGATACGAAGAGAAAAATTGCTTTCGAGTTCGAAATGAAGGACTTGGGTATGATGCACTATTTTCTAGGCATGGAGGTGTGGCAGAATGCGGATGGAATCTCCCTCGGACAAGGGAAGTATGCTGTAGAGATCCTAAATAGGTTCGAGATGATGGACTGCAAGGCCATGACCACACCTATGGCATTGAACCTGAAGCTATTGAGTGATGCTTCATCAGAAGTGGTTGATGCTTCGGTGTATCGTCAAATGATTGGGTCCTTGATGTAACTGATGAACACAAGACCATATATTTGCTTTGCTATGAACACCTTGAGCCAGTTTCTAATAGTTCTGAGACATGTTCACTTGATTGTTGCAAAGCATATTCTGAGGTACCTAAGGGGTACAATTAATTATGGGTTCAAGTATGAGGCAAATCAGAAGATTAACCTGGAGGATTATGTTGATTTAGATTAGGCAGGCAGTGCCATCGATATGAAGAGCACTTCAAGATGTTGCTTTAGTATGGGATCAGGTGTGATCTCTTGGTTTAGCAGGAAGCAATCCTATGTGGCACTGAGTATAGTTGAAGCAGAGTATGTCACCACTTGTTTAGCTAGTTGTGAGGTAGTATGGATGAGGAAGCTACTGTCTAATTTATTTGATCTCCAGATGGATGCTACTTGTATACATTGTGAAAACCAGAGTTGCATGAAGTTATCAGAGAACCCAGTGTTCCATGACAAGTCAAAGCATATCGAGATAAAGTATCACTATATCAGGGATATGGTGTAGAGGGGAGTAGTGAAGCTCCAATATGTTGCGACGAACGAACAAATAGCTGATGTGTTGACAAAGCCATTGGCTAGGGTAAATTTTGAGTATTTCAGGGAGAAGCTTGGTGTTCTCCAGATCGATGTTCCCTCCAAAGGGAAGTGATGAGTCTATGAGCCATTCTGACATGGTGAGAGGATTGGTTCCTTCCATGGTCATATGTAAGGGCTGATCCATTCTGTCATAGTGAGAGGATTGGTTCCTTCCATGTCAGATATGAGTGCTGATCCATTCTGAGGTGATTGTAGGATTGGTTCCTACATGATCAGATATAAGTGTTGAATACCATTCTCTGGGAGAATGGAGGCACCTGATCAGTTACCAGGAATCCTTAGCCTGGGGCTGAGAGCCCTTCTGACATGTATGCTGGATTGGTTCCTCACATGGGTAGATGTAAGTGTAGATCCCTTCTGAAATGTATGCTGGATTGGTTCCTCACATGGGCAGATGTAAGTGCAGAGCCCTTGTGACATGTATGCTGGATTAGTTCCTCGCATGGGTAGATGTAAGTGTAGAGCCCTTTCGACATGTAGGTTGGATTGGTTCCTCGCATGGTCAAATGTAAGTGCAAATCCTTTTTGACAGTAATGTTGCATTGGTTCCTCGCATGGTCAAATGTGAGTGCTAGGCCTTTCTGATAGGGTTGTGGGATGTGTTCCCACATGGTCAGATGTGAGTGCTGGGTGTGCCTTTCTGATATGATTATAGGATTGGTTCCTACATGATCAAATATAAGTGTTGGGTGGGCCATTCTAACTTAGGGTCATATATAAGTGCTGGAAGAAGACCTACATGGAGGATAGTCCTACAACTAGCATGAAAAAGGGATGGCTCTATAGAACTTCCTGTGATGAGAAGAATCATGAGATAACACCTGTGATGATCTAGTGATGATGATCCAGTAGTGATGATCCATATCAAGTGATGATCCAGATCCAGTGATGGTGTTCCAGTGATGATGATACAGATCCAGTGATGATGATCCGGATCGAGTGATGATCCAGATCTAGATGAAGATGAATTGAATATGAAGATGACTTAAAGGTGAAAATGATGAGGAATCGATGATGATCCAAATGATACAGAGAAGAAGACTTGTGCTGATAAATTGTGTCGAGAGAATACATTCCTAGTTAAGAGGGAGTGTTCATGTAATTGTAACCTAGGAATGTACTCACTTGTAATTTATATGTATTGTACCTTGATGTTTATTTCAGGATGTGTCTGTAATGTAATTGAGTCATGTCATGCCACGATGTTCTGATCAGGAGTTTCTATATTGTAATCAAGTCATGTCAAGTCAATGTGGCTAACCCTCCTATTGTTTAAGTGTTAAAGTCCCCATAGTTCCGAGGCACTAGGGTTGTTAGACTTGCCTAGTGAAGTCGGCCATAAGAGGGTTTAGTCAAGTCAGGAATTAGTATAAATATAGAGCTAGCCTCTCTATTTATCACAGACTCACTCACACTCAGTTGTAGCACATAGATGAGGAAGAAGAAGACACCGGGGCTAGGAAGAAAGAAGGTTACTACTGTTGGGAGATCATCTTACTGTTTTGGGTTTTACTTTTGGTGCTGATTCTATCTCTGAGGAAGTTGTAGGGTTTTCTCCAATTATGGTTTCCCCAAGGAAAAACACTATGTTCATTGTCTCTTGTGTTTGATTGCTGTGCGTGTTATTCTCTCAGTTAAAGATCCTAATATAATGTTATCTTAATGTTAAAATTATAACATTGATAATACATCTTGATTCTTTGAGGGAGAGATTATTCACACTACCATTTTCATCAAACAATGATGCTTCATTTTGGGAATATATTTCCTTTCCACCCATGTCTGTGCAATAATTTAACCTTCCAATGATTAAATTGATTTTGATGGAACCTTCTCTAATACCAATTGTTGGAATTCTTAGTGGTACTAAGGGGGTGGTGAATTAGTATCAACTCCAGATTATACAAAATTTCAGTCAACAAAGTATGCTTCAATTTCTATTTAAGTCAAAATAGTAAAAGACACCAATGCACAAAGATTTTGTAATGCCAACTTTATATATCTATATACAAAAAACTTATTACATATATATGATGCACTAACATCAAATATGTGAGCACCAAATCACTCAAACACTAACTCATTGGGACACTAATCCTACATAGAAGCACTAACTTGTTGATTACAGGAACCAACATATAAGGACTCCAATCCTCTTTGAAAGCACCAACATTTTGACTTCAGGTACCGACCTGAGAGGACACCAATCCTTTTGCACAAGAACCTACTGTTGTGTTCAAACACCAATCTGAAGGAAGACTACAATCTCTTGTCCTTGTTCTTCAACATCAACTAAAGGAAGCTCCAACTTTCTATCCTTGCATTTTCTAGCACCAACTAGAAGGAATATCCAACTTCGTGTCCTTGTCCCTTCCTGTCACTCTGATAAGAATATGTTGTAAAAAAAATATGACTTTTGTGATATGTGATCTGTGTCTTCTGCAATATGCAATATCAACAATCAGCAACATCTGCAGTCTATGATCTATGCTTTCTACGATCTGCAATATCTGAGATCTGCAATTTGGGACTTTCTTGTATTAGGATTTACAAACTAGCACTTTCATGATCTACTATTTCCATGATTTGTGATTTTTGATCTCTGATATGCTATCTCAATATTTGGTTTTCACTCATACTTCTTTGCTATAGTTGCACATCTTCTACGCAATTGTGATCACGCATTTGCTGCACATTATATTTGCGCATTCATATTTGTGCACAAAAACGCCCTCAACATCTAAACCCCACAATATTCATCTTTGTACTTTTAAGTTCTCCACTCTTACGTGGATGGATGCTTGAAATGGAAAGGTCACGCCCATTATTTATATGAGTTTTGGATCACTTCATGGGTAAATCAAAAAAATTATTGCTAAGGCTGACTAACATTTCTGACAACTTTAAAGGACAACATATATAAATGAAACTTTTGTGGGTTATCACCATATTTTGACATCAATGACAACTTAAATCTAACAAGGAATCAATTACAAAGTAATTAGGCTAATTAGAAGCAATTATACACAACTTAGGGTAAATTATGTGGTAGTGAAGGGTTGATTAGCAGTATTAGTAGGCACTTAAGGGAAATTAGAGGTGCTTAATGGGTAATTACAGGCTAATTTGGAGTAATTAATGGGTAATTAGTGATAGCTAATGGGTAACTCATGGTATCTAGGGTTAATAAGGGATTAATCATGTGTTATAGAGGGGCTCAATTTCAATTTTTACGTGTGCTTTCCAAAAACTGCCTTGCAAATTAATGTTAGAAGCGATGTTTTAAAATTTGACCCGAAAATTCATAAGAATTAAAATTTTGGAAGCATTTAAAAAAAAAAAACCCTAAAAGTCATTGAAATTGAAGCTTTGGATATGGTTTTGTAGAAAGTACCTCCAAAAATTCAATCATCACATGACTTTTAGGTGTGGCTTTCTCTTAAACATCATAATTTTTAGAACAATGTTCAAAATCTATCTGTTAAAATATGTTTAAGTACTTAGTATTTTGAAATGGGTGAGTGCACAAAGTTGAGGTTCTCTTTTGGCACGTTAGATGCAATAGAAAACTGAAAAAACATACATCCATCAACTTTCATGGATATTTTGAGACACTTACACAATGAATCTTGTGATGAGTAAAAAACAAGAAATGTAGGAAATTGAATGAACTTCCAAATATATAATTTTTTTATATTGAAAATGTTGTTAACTATCTAAAGTTAGATATTTTTTGACGGGAACATTTTTTTTAATTTTTGGGACAAATTATAAGGTATATGTTTTTGTGGGTGCAGTGTCTGAGTGTCTAAATGATGGAATAAACTTACGAAAACCGGTATACATATAGAGAACATATAGTACTAGTGCATGACTATTTTTCCAATAATAAAAATAAATTTTTTAATTATCTAAGAGATCAAACCTTGAAAATGATACATCAATTGTGGGTGTAGAGTTTGAATATCTTAATGCAATTATATGGAAATGGTTTTTTTTTAGCATCTAGAGGTCGGTGTTCTTTAGTGCACCATACAATTCTTTGTTTCAATGGTTGAGAAACAAACGATATATGGATGAAACACTAACAATGTGTTTTTTTGAGTTGAGGAGTGATGACAGAAGATAAATAAGAAAAAAATAGACAAAATTGTGTATTCTTGTTAAAATTTACAGATCTAGAGTCTATAAGAAAACCATATCTGTTTCTAAAATCTCATAAAAAATGGAGGTGTGCAGCATAATTAGACGAACCGCTAAACATGAGCATATTGAAAATTTGGATATAATGCTGAATTAGCCATGGTTTATCATACTCTAAGGCATAGGTATGTTGAATCCAAAGCAAAGTATGAAGCATAAGCATAGGCATAAGAATTCCATGAAAGCATGGGTTGAGGCTTGACCTTAACATTTGGAGGAAATACATTTTTGAATTTAAACAAAATGGGAATGTGTTTTATTGAAGAGAAATGGGAGCACATTTTAGTGAAGAAAAATGGGAGCGCATTTTAGTGAAGAAAAATAGGAGCATGTTCTAGTGAAGCAAAATGGGAGCACGTTTTAGCTAATCAAAATGGGAGCGCATTTTTAAATACTACAATGAGTGTTTTTTTTGTCAACTATACCAATACTT
>LPNX010668802.1:287426-414034 GCA_001517045.1 Pseudotsuga menziesii | reverse complement strand
CCCCACTTGGGCCTCCACCACCTCAATCCTCCATCTCTTGATAGCAAGCTCACAAGCAAAAGGAAAGCTTGGGAAGAACACACTAGTGCTCAAAGGGACAAAGGGATGCAGACTCAAGCATAAGTTTCGGAAACAATGGACTATGGTTTCTTTGCTCTCAATTCTCTCTTCTTGCCTTCAATGTACCAAGGGGTTCCTTATATAGATTTTCAAAGGGGTAATGAAAGGTCGAATCTGAGCGATCTCAAGGCATAGGGAAGGCCAGGAGTCAAATGAGTCGGATCCATGTCAAGGAAAACTCCAAAAGGATTTGGATTATGTACACATCTCAATGTACACAGTTTTAGTGGTAAAACCCACGTATATACGCGCTTATAGGTTTAAAAGTCACGTGTATCATTTTTTGACATGTTTTTAGGGATGATCAAGGAAACATCAAAGGACAAAAAATGGTCCATGGGGTCTAAGGAGTCTGCAGTGGGACAGGGGAAGGCCATACAAAGTTTGATTCACCTGGAGTGGTGAAATAAGCTATAACAGATGCCCCCTAATGTATGAGGTTAGAGGGGTCATACAATGGCCGAAATACATTATAAGTCCATCCCAGAAATGGAGTGATGAAGGATCCCAAATGGAAGACCAGACACCCAATCAGCATAGTACACTAATACAACTCTACACATAACTGCAAGTACATATAGCAGTCCTAGATACATAAGAGTACAATGTCCATGAATAGGAATGATACATGATATCACATATGTGGTCATCGCCACGTACAATATACATAGATCAGAATCTCCATGATGAAGATATACAAAGGACCATGATCTCCATAATGGTTGAAGATATAACAGATCAAGATCTCCATAGTGGCTGTAAATATCTGACATATACTGGAATCAAGTCACGAGAGCTGAAATCTCATGAACACTGGCACGATCAATGAGGTATCATATAAGAGATGCCACCAATCTGGAAAGTCTTCTACACAAACCACTATGAGTATATGTCCTACTATGCGAATAGAGATGTCGAGGTCAAACATAGTAGTCCATCATCTGATTACCGGTCATTAATGTATACCGTTAATAGACGCGAGATCACCCACCAATAATGAAAATGGGAATCAAGGTACTAGAGTGCAAAATAACAAGTGTGAATAAATGTGTTGAGGTCAAACACTTGAGAGGATCCATCGATTAGGGGACATTGATGTATTCCCAAAAACTATCGATGGCGAGAGAACCTGCCACTGATGACTGCAAGTCTTAAGGCACTCAAAATGACTCTAGATTCCAATCCCAGAATAGATGATTTGAAGTCGATGGGATGAAATCTGCTGGAAGGAGGGCATTAAGGCATCCCCCATAATCCAACACGAGGTACTCAGCGAAGCTGTATAATGTGGAAGGACTCGATCATAAGGTGCACGAACTAGTAACTGTACCGGGAATGGCCGACATGCAAAGTCAAGATAACTGAGGAATGGCTGACTCAGGCTTCAACTTCCTTCGAACAAGAGAATAACGACGTATGGTGACTGAATGAAAGCGGCATAGACTTGATATACAAATTGGGACATCTCTGTGACGCAGGAGGCATCAACAGAGGCTCCATAGGGACTGGAAGCTTAACCGGTCAGTGGAGATAAATGCAGATAAACAAGTACAACTCCTAAAGTAAAACTATAACCCAACCAATAGATGTGATATACAGTGCTCTATTCTAAGGCGAAACGACTCGACAACTGCCACAGATAACATCTTTCCTTGTCCAGCTTTTTGGTTTTTTGATTTTTTTTGGACTTTTTCAGTTATTTAAAAAGCTTGAAAAAAGAATAAAATAGCTTTATAGTTACATACTAGGAGGAGATGAGTTTCATAAAGGAAAAAAAACTAGTTCCAAGCAATGGAACATACCTATGCTCAATGCAAGGATACATGTGTAGGATATCGACACTCAGGGGAAAATCCCCTCCCGATAAAAAGGTAATCAAGCTGCGAAGGATATATACAAAATGGCTCTGCATGGCTAGACATGAGACAAGCTCGGGCTATATGGCTGAAACACAATGTCAGGGAAGCCGGCATAAAGCTCAATAAGGCAGGAAAAGCTTATGATAATGCATTCACAACATGACATGAGGGAGTCCTGAGGGAAATAGGCCAGCAAAAAATCAAGAGGAGTATGAAGCTCTTGCGAAATGTCATGGCAGTACTATACAACAGACTCCCGGTCCTAAGAGAGGACTCACAACATGGGTACCAAATGCAAAGGGGAGCTAACTAGGACACCCATGTATAGGAAAGCTCTACCATTCACATAGCACCACTTCTAACAACAATATGAAGGTTTTGTGACACCATGGAATGGGTTCATATCTAAGGTTAAAATGAAACAGTCATAAGGTCATGCAAATTGCAAGTGGATGTGAAATCGTAACGTATATGCTAGTTTAGACATGATACCTGTGATAGGAATGAATGGGTCGAAACCACGGAGAGAGTGTACAAAAATTGGACCCTACATGACAACCATATTAGTCCAAAATAGTCAATAAAGAATCCAAACTATAGGATATAGGGAAGAATCCAAATGGAGTAGAGGATGGAATATGACCATTCTCAAATCTATGAGCACGGTAAGGGGTTGTGATGGCCCCAAGTCTGACACCAGGGTCTATACTAGGACCAATGACGGGTGATAGAATACTAGGCATGCCAAAAACAAAAGGAACCAAAATCAAGAGAGCATAAATATACTCAAGTAAACGCGATCCCAAAGGCCAACTAGCGCAAAAAGAGAATACTCCTAAGAAAATATATAGCCAAAATACAAGCAAACCAAGGGGAGGATATGTGAGCTCCTGAATGCAGCAGGTATGTCTCTCCTAGGAGAGGCTCGAAACTCCCATACACTACAAGCGGAGGTACGTAACCAATTATAGTGGCCCTCAGCTTCAACGCATAAAGTGACTGTGTTGTCTGACCTCTACCTGGCCAGGACACCCGCAGAATAACCCCTACAAAGTACCCCCTCAATATCCTAGGTAAGGCCACTAAGGTAACCTCAATATAATCAATGCTCAGGCAGACAGTTGCAAGCGGGATTGACCGTATGGGCAGGGTAGCAAAGCTCGAAACTCTCGAAAGAGCCCCCATATATGAATACAATCTTGCAAATATCTTCAGTGCTACTCAGTTATGACTAGGGGTCATCCCAATCAATAACCACTCACATTGCCTTGTGCTTAACTCCATTTTGAGAGGAGGATACTGAGAAACACTGGTTATACCAAGGAATTCACACACTCACCTGGACAGACACATACATGTTGTTGTTTAGTGATCTTGGAGAATTTACTTACAATGAACTATTCCAAGATCCTAAAACCTAAGCTTGTTGGTGCACCCTATAAAAGAAAAGAGTGTAATTCATTCTATTATGCATTGATTTTAATTGGCTATAATTAATCAAAGGGAAATGGCCGTGCAACTAGTGACATGAAGAATCAGCAGTGAAATGAAAGTGCACACCACAACAAACAATGCTAAGTGCAATCTTTGTCAAATGAAAAATAGGGTATGCCAATACATGAGATGCATAAATATATATTCCTTTCCGAATGCCAATGCAATCCTTCCTATATGAAGGCCTAAATACAACTCTCATCTAAGCAATCCAATGCAATTACCTCCTCAAATCCATATGCAAAAAATGCAACTACCTTGTATTTTTCAATATAAAAGAATGAAAAATGCAATAAAAGTCATCTAAAACTCTCAGTCTCTGCAGCAAGTATAAAACACAAGCCCAACAAGACATCAAGACAAAAAGAGTAATGCACTAATTGCAAAACAAAAAAGCTAAATGACTAAAACTACTTTAAAAAAAAAATCAATGAAAAAGCGGTCTCTGGTCACAAAAGAAGCATCCAATAGACAACATCAGACCCAAGAAAGACCCAACCACACTCACAACACACCCAACAACTTCCCACAACATCAAACTCACCAAAAGGGAGGATGTACGCGACTGTTTAAAGAACATATGCATATATACGTAACTTTTGGCCAAAAAACTCCATGTATACGCGGATTTTGGCTAAAAACCTGCGTGTATACGCGACTTTTGGCCAAAAATCCACGTATGTACATGAATTTTGGACAAAAACCTGCGTATACAGAGAAGGCAGTGGTAAAAAGCAGGCCAAGGGTCAAACCAATAAAGGGGAATGTCAATGGATGAACATACTATAAAATGCAACACAGAAACAAGGAGAAACAAAGAGCAAGTCAATAATATCAAACCTATTGTGCCCACAAACTCCAAATAAAAACAAGGAACATCCCTAGTGGAGTCACCAATTCTGTTACGGGGAGAAATCCCTATGGCTTTGGGTACCACAACAGACAGGTTGACTCCAGAAATCAATCCTTTCCAAGATGCAATAGAAATTAAATGTCTAACACTAAAGGATTAGACCTCATACCTTATTCCGGATGGTTGAAGTAGATCCTCGTTGAGCTTTCCAGTTTAGCTTGAATTGATAGATTACTTCCTCCACAACAAGTAAACAATACAATCATTCTATATATCATGGTGTTAGATCTATTCTAGCATACATAATCAATAATGTACAAGCATTTGACATAATCCCATGGATAAAATATTCATTCAAACACACATTATTGGATAGGAAAAGATATTTCTATTAATATAAATCAGATATCACAAGATACAACCTCTGACGACATGTCTATGAACCGGAGAAACTGAATCCCCCACTTGGGCCTCCACCACCTCAATCCTCCATCTCTCTATAGCAAGCTCACAAGCAAAAGGAAAGCTTGGGAAGAACACACTAGTGCTCGAAGGGACAAAGGGATGCAGACTCAAGCATAAGTTTCGCCAACAATGGACTATAGTTTCTTTGCTCTCAATTCTCTCTTCTTGCCTTCAATGTACCAAGGGGTTCCTTATATAGCTTTTCAAAGGGGTAATGAAAGGTCGAATCCAAGCGATCTCAAGGCATAGGGAAGGCCAGGAGTCAAATGAGTCGAATCCATGTCAAGGAAAACTCCAAAAGGATTTGGATTATGTACACATCCCGATGTATACGGTTTTAGTTGTCAAACCCACGTATATACGCGCTTATAGGTTTAAAAGTCGTGTGTATCATTTTTCACATGTTTTTAGGGATGATCAAGGAAACATCAAAGGACAAAAAATGGTCCATGGGGTCTAAGGAGTTTGCAGCGGGACAGGGGAAGGCCATACAAAGTGTGATTCACCTGGAGTGGTGAAATCAGCTATAACAAGTATTTTTTGGGACTTGGCTAGTGCATTCCTTAGCCACTTTCAACTTCCGGTCCGATATGACTTCAGAAAAGACTTGTTATCTACCTTCAGGCAGAACAATTCTACCCACATCTCGGATCACATCCAAGATTGGAGGAGGCAAAAGAGTTAGTAAAGCCACTATTCCTCATGATTTTTTACTAGAGTGGTTCCTTAAATCCCTGTTGCCTTACATATCTAAGGACGTATCCACTTAAAGAGTAACGAATGAAAAAGAAACCATTCAAAGGGCCCAGCAATTGGATTTGATTTATTCGCAATCTGGGATCTTGTATGAGATTATCCCTGAGGCATCGAGGTCTACCCACGATGCAGAGAAACCTAAGATTGGACCCCATGCTGATGGTGTGGTTGGGTTCGTAAACTCTCCCACTGCAGAATCTTTGGCCAAATAACTCGATCAGCTGTCCATCAAACATTCTACGGTGGAGGCAGCAAAGGCTGCCCCCTCACCCCAAAATGCAAATGTTTTTACACAGACGTCTTAGAAGGGTAATCAGTCCAGTGGGAAGAATAAGAGAGAAAATAAAGGGGAGGGAAACCAAAACAAGCAAAAACCTGCAAATAGTGTTGATGGGGGTGAGAAAGGAAAGAAAAAGGTGAAATTCCCATGTAAGTTGTGCTATGAGGATCACCTCACTCACCTTTTTCCCCTTATGGAACAAGCTCAGAAGCTGCTAAAAGCTCAACAATTGGTTGTCCTGAAGGATCCTTTTCCCCAAGGGTAGAATTCTTCCTTAGCTTCTAATGTAACAGGGGGCACTTCAAATGCCCCTGACCCCAAATATATCAACATGGTTTGATCTTTGACTTTGCTACAGACTAGGAATAAAAACTATGAAAAAGAGACTTCTGAGAAGGGTAAGGCTATATGTGAAACTTCTAACCCTCTCACGATCGAGAAGCCTGCTGAAACTATGCCTAAGATACTGAAAGGTGTCTTTAAGAAGACCTTGCATAACCCTAATGCTAGGGTTGCTTCAAACTACTTCATGGTTGAAGACTTAGCCCAAAATCCTTATGCAATGTTGGCTTTAGAGGTGTTACAGAGTTGTCCCACGCAACGGGATGCCCTCTTAGCAGCCTTAGGCAGCATGGGCTCGTTGAGTCTCATGGTGAAATTTCACTTATCTGATGTTAAAATTCACCTACCTTACCATGTAGCCTTATCAATATATGTCATCCATGGTGGAAAGACCATTGGAAGGGTAGTTGTTGATGAGGGTGCTTCTACGTGCGTTATGTCCTTGTCATGTTGGAAAGCTCTTGGATCCCAAGAGATGGTCCCATCAAACACTCTACTTACTGCTTTCGGTGGAACGTCATTATGTCTGTATGGTATCCTATCGGCTTTTGAAATTAAGCTGGCAGGGAAAGTAGTGTCTGTTGAGGTGGAAGTGATTGATGCACCTTTGGACTATAATTTTCTTTTGGGAAGAAGATAGACTTATGCCATGTCCGCTATTGCATTGACCATCTTTTGGGTGGTAGTATTTCCACACGAAGGGAAGTTGGTTACTGTTGACCAAATCGATTTTACTTGAAAAGACCACATGGAGTCTAATGAGTTAGCTATACCATTGGTTGATCAGGTCAAACCTGCTGTATAGAGCTTGGGGGCTAGAATGTATGCATCATTGATGGGCACATTTGATCTTCCAACCCCGATTAACTATATAGTTTGTACTAGTGTGGGGAATTCCATAGCCACGGTTATTGATAGGACTGATCCTTGGGTTCTCCCTTCCTCCCATGAACCGGAAGTTCCCTTATCGACAGTGGAAGTGTCTTACCAAGATATCACTCAAACCACTATTGATCTCATTCCAGACCCTCTCATAGTCTTAGAGGACCTGAAGAAGTCTATTTTCTTGCTTGGGCAGAAAACTCTTTTCATTCTACTAATTGTTTAGATATGGTTTTATCTTCTGATGAAGCCATTCTGGAAGCCATGTGTGGATGTGATAAGATCTGTAAAGATCTTCATCAACGATCCTATTTTCCTCCAGAGCTAAGCAGGATAGAGAATCAAGAGTTTCATATGAGACTGACAGATGATGTTGATACACCCATCAATCCCTTACCAATGAAAGAAATGTTTGCCGAGGGGAATATGGAAAATATTTTTTCTACTATCCCTATCAACATCTCTGTAAATCCTGACATTGTGGAAAATATACATATCAGTGCAAACTTCTCTCTTGAGGAGATTGCAATCTATACGTCCTTGCTCAAGGAATTTTACGACGTTTTTTCCTGGTCATATGAGGAGATGCCAGGCATTGATCCATCAATAGTTGAGCATGAGATTTGAACATACCCTGATGCTAAACCTGTTCGGCAAAAGTTAAGACATGTTAACCCGCATAAAGCGGTGGCTGTGAAGGCTGAAGTTGAAAAACTATTGAAAGATGGTTTTATTTATCCCATGGCCCTGATAGAATGGGTATCCAACCTAGTTCCTGTTGATAAAAAGCAAGGGACCATATGCGTCTGTACTGACTTTCGAGATTTGAATAAATCCTGTCCTAAGGACAACTATCCCATGCCATTTATAGATCAAATTATAGATGCTTGCATGGGAAGTGAAGTTTTCTCATTTATGGATGGTTTCTCTAGATATAATCAAATTCAAATAAAACTAGAAGACCAACATAAAATTGCTTTCATTTGTCCTTGGGGTACCTTCACGTACAAAATAATGCCCTTTGGATTGAAAAATGTTGGGGCAACCTTTCAATGGGCAATGAACTTTGCCTTCCATGATATCAAAGCCATCGTCGAACCTTACCTTGATGATCTTCCTGCACATTCTCATAAGAGGATTGACCATCTAGATCACCTAAGGTTGATATTTGAGTGATGCAGATACTATAAGATCCGCTTGAATCCCCACAAGTGCATGTTTTGTGTCGATTCAGGGAGACTGCTAAGATTCATTGTCTCTAATAGAGGAATTTAGGTGGATCCATTAAAATTAGAGTCCATTGTAAATATGCCTCCTCCTCGTTCTATTAGGCAACTTCAGAGCCTGCAGGGAAAGTCCAATTTTCTTCGATGTTTCATTGTAAACTATGCCAATATTACCAAGGGTTTCATGCACCTACTAAAATAGGACACCCCATTTGTATGGGATGAAATTGCACAACTTGCTTTCGAGGCATTGAAAAAATATTTGTTGTTGGCACCTTTATTGCATCCACCAGATTACTCTAGGGATTTTATATTATATCTAGACATGTCCGAGTCGACCATCGGGGTAGTCCTCATCCAGGAAGATGATAAGCTCTAGGAGCATATCATTTACTATCTTAGCCGTGCTTTAGCTGGACCTGAACTTAGGTACTCCCATGTCAAGAAATTGGCCTTAGTAGCTATCTATGCTGTTCAGAGATTGCATCACTACATCTTACTAAGGACTACAATAGTAGTGGCGGATGTTAATCCTTTTCAATATGTTTTGTCTCGATGGATTGTTGGAATCAAATTCAACAAATGGATAGTCATTCTCCAAGAGTTTGACTTGGATTTCCAGTCCACTAAGTCTAAAAAATCCTTAGTTTTTGCTGAGCTTATAGTAGAATTTCCAACTAAAGAAGATGTAGTCTATGAATAAGACTCATTCCCAGATGAGCATATCTTCTTGATATCCACCTCTGACCCCTGGTATGGAGATATAATTATATATCTCTAGAATTTGAAGTATCCTACAGCTTCCTCGTGGGAGGAATGACGTAAATTATGCCTTCATGCTAAGAACTACCTCATCATAGGAGATACTTTATATCATAGAGTGGTAGATTCCATTTTGCATCGATGTCTTACCCATGAGGAAGAGAATATTGTCCTAAATGATTCCCATAGTGGAGCATGTGGGGGTCATTTATTTGGGTTAGCAACAACCCAGAAGATACTACGTGCTGGTTATTTCTGGTCCATGATCTTTAGGGATTGTGTGGAAGCCATGAAGCATTGTCATCCGTGTTAGCTTTACACCAGAAAAATGCGGTCACATCCCGATTCGTTATTTCCTGTTGTCTCGGTGGTCCCCTTCATGAAGTGGGGGATTGATTACATGACATGTAACGCAGCCTTGGCTGGGGGGCACAAATATATCATTGTCACTGTGGACTATTTTACAAAATGGGAAGAGGCAATGCCCACCTTTAAAGCCTATGGGGAAACAACAACTTTTTTCATGTTCAATCATATTATAACACGGTTTGGTATACCCAAGGTGATTGTCACTGACCATGGTAGTCATTTTCAAAATAGCATGATGACGGAACTGACCATTATGCTTGGATTCAAACAAGAACATTCATCTTCGTACTATCCTCAAGCGAACGGTTAGGTTGAAGCTGTCAATAAAAATTTGAAGACTATCCTCAAATGTACTATTAATGTAGCCCGTTCTAACTAGCATATCATGCTATACCTTGCACTTTGGATGAACCGAACTAATGTAAAAACTGCTACAGGTTTCTCCCCCTTCCAACTCGTTCATGGAGTGGATGTCGTTACCCCAGTTGAATGTGAAATCCCGTCTTTGAAAATAGCTATTCATGTGTTACCTGATACGACAGAGCTTGAAGAACGTTTAATACACTTAGAACATCTTGATGAACAGTGTAGAGATGCACTGACATCAAATCAAGCTCACAAAAATAGGGTCAAAATCCAATATGATAAGTCGGTCAAGCCTCAGATTTTCTCTAAGGGGGAACTTGTTTTTCTCTGGGACCAAGACAAAGAATCCCCGATGGTAGGAAAATTCAAGGCCATGTGGTTGGGGCATTATGTCCTATCGAAATTCTTAAAGAAGGGTGCATATGAGTTAATTGATTTTGATGGGAATAGCTGCCTGAGCCTATAAATGGGCTCTACCTGAAAAAGTACTATGCTTAGGCTTAGCGCTTTTTCTTGTATTTTATTTTATGTATTTTTATGTACACTAGTTCGTCAGTTTGTGTTTTTTATACCATCTACTGGTTATTTTAGATGTCTTCCGAGAGGTTTGTAGGTGCTGATGGCGCCAATCGCCACACTTGTAATCCAGCTTCAGCGGCATGGGTCATTTATTCTCCCTCAGGACAGTTAGTTGCCTCAGGAGGCACTTGCTTAGGTCCTGCTTCTAATAATGTCATTGAGTATAGGGTTGTAATTGAGCTTCTATGGGATGCTTTGTCATGTGGTATCACTCAGTTGGAAGTCTGACTGGACTCTCAACTGGTGGTTTCCCAGCTCAATCGAGCTTATCAGGTGCGGAACCCTATTCTATTGCATTAGTTTATGCAAGTTAGGTTATTGGAAAGAAATTTTGAATTCATTACATTCAATCATATTCCAAGAAATCAAAATTCATTAACTGATGCATACGCTAATTACATCTTGGATTGGCATTTAACACATTTTTTATAAAAATATAGAACATACACATAAGGAAAATTTGTCAATAACCGACAATATATATATATATATATATATCTGTCTATAGATAGGTCGAGTCTCTGATCCTTAGATCCAGCCATAACTGTATAATATACAAAAAATATACAAAATATGGATCATAGTCCATCAAATGCCCTAGATCTAAGTAGGACCACCCTGGTCCCCCCGGTCTCCCTGTACTATGGCTTCTTTAGCCTCTTCAGCTTCAACAGCGTCAACATCATTTATGTATACTAAAACTGCTTTGGCTACCCGCCTCAAAAGGTGTATCCAGACAGGTGGAACTCCAACCACAAACTCCTGCATGACGGCTGGGATGTGCTCTATCCACAAGGTGGGTACTCTCTGGGTAAGCCTGGCCAGCTTCCCCTCCAGAACCCTAATCAGCCCCTGGTCTTCACCTAAGACAGGATGCACATACATGCGTGGATGCCCTTCAGGGTGGACTGGTCCAATATATGCATTTTGACATGTTTATAGGATTAGAACTCTTATACATATGTATATATCTATATATTTAAAATTCATAAAATTTTTTAAAAAACTTGAAAATAAAAATTACCTAGCTCTCCCCATGCTCCTCCTGGAGGGAGGACAAGGTCTGGATCACCACGGAAATCCATCCTAGCTTATGGAAACTACTCCAGTGCTGGCAACTGCCACTCCCACGAAAAGTAGAAGTCATCGTCATATACACTCTACACTGAGCCACCTCGTCCATGGAGGAGGAAGATATCTCCCCATCTACTCAGCTTAGGCTGACAAGGAGAACAAATTGGTAGGGGTACTGTAGGGCTTAATCTTGGCACTCTCTCTTGAAGAAGGTAACTAGTATGCTAGAATATCCAAAGTTCTTCCTCCTTCCTCTCTTGCAGTCAGAGAGTTGTTTTCTCAAAATCGGGATAAATCCCAAGCACCAATCATATAGGGCCCTTTGCATGCAATCCACTACCAACCTCATCTGGTTCCGTGTATCGAGATGAAGAGAAGATGATCCCGCAACCCTCACTATGGTACTTGTCAATAACGGTAGAGGAAGATAACGTATGTGTACAATAGGGATGCAACTCCCTCTCTTTTGGGTACCTGGTGCATAGTATATATCAATGTAGTTTGGACACTCAGAGGGTAACCACCTCTGCCGGTGCCCTCCAAATTGACTGGAGCTCCTTGTCGTGACAGATTAGCAATGAAATATATATCCTCTGAAGTAATCTCCAAGCATTCACCTTGAAGGTCGAACATACCTAAATCATGATCCCAATAGTTTATCATGAACTCTGGTAGGCAGACATTGGCCTACATAGGTTATGTGCAAAAGAATTTCAACAACCCACTTGACCGCAAAACATTCACAGTGGGGGAACTTTTGAGTGCTTCTTGGTCCATATCCTCATGCTCACACTCCCTTCACTCAAGCACCATATTCAAACCTAGTAAAACAAACATTGCAAACCTTTATTTTCATGAAAAAATTCAAAATTTTGACCCAAACCAATACTTTTCCCCCTCACACAACGTACGCGACTATGTACTTAGGCATGTCGTGTACTGTATGCAACTGTCCTTCAGGGAAACTCGCGTATAGAATGCGTGTACGCAAGTTTCAATATAGAGAACCCACGTACACAACATTCCTTGCTTACGGGCTCTCAAAAATATAAAATTTGGACTCAATTTTGAAATTTGGTAGGATCAAATTGAAGAGCCTGGGGTGTAGTCTTACCTGACACTTGCGGAATTGGATTTGGTTCACCGGATTGTCCACACCGATCAATTGAAGGTAGAGGTGAAAACTTGTCTTTTATGGCTAAAATTCAAAATGGTGACTTTTATTTATGTTTTTGAACTATTTATAGAAATAAAATTTCTCAAGTGGGTTTTTTCTATAGTTCATAATTCACTAAACTAATACCATATCTCTTTTTGCCTTGCAACAGGTTTATCATTGTTTTAAGGTGTTTTTTGCTCATATAGGTGGTTTTTTGTCATTTTACATGCATTTTGCATCTATACTTACTCCATCTTAAACTTAGCAATCAACATTTTAACCACAGAGTATGCTATTTTAAACCATTAGATCCTTGTCTTTACCATTGTTCTTTCGTGGATAGGGCCTTCCTCTCATGAGTATCCTCATTTAGAACCAATGTTGTCTTTCGATACTCATGCTGCAGCTGTCTTAGGTATAGGGGAATCCTCGTAGGTAATTTTCACGCCAAATGGAGCCCCATTTTGGCCTCTTTTTACAAGCTATCCCTTTATAGGACTCCCCACCTTTATGGAGTTTCTTTAGGCCCAGGTCTGACTCCTCAAAGCAGAATTAACTGCCGAGTTCACTTGTCCGTTCAAGCTCGTTAAGAGTATGTCAATTGGCATCCGTATTAGTGGTAGGTTATCTCTTTCTTGGACCATGTGGAATAATACGAGAAAGGATCACTCTCTTTTCTACAGAATTGAGAAGAGTATTCTCAAGCATAGGTTTATCACTTTTCCGGACCTAAGGGACTAAATTTACGAAAAAGGAACACCCGGTATGAGCTCAGTTTTTTCTTTTTCATGCTCTGGACCTAAAACATGAAAAATATTTTGAGTGTACTTTATGTCTTTGTCATGCTCGTTACACACTAAAAAGAAGGCATCGAGTTTATTGTTGTAAGCCCCATTTCTCGTACTCAAATGGATCTTTCCAAGTGATCTTGCTTTCCTTCACACTCGTAAAACTCAAGCTATATGTTGCTCTCGAAGGAGCGTTGGGTAGGTGGTAATTTAACCTTTTTCAGAGCTCCTTGACTAAGTGTGAAAAATGTTCACCTTTTCTTCTACGGAAGTTAAGAGAGTTCTTTTGTGGTATGTTTTATACTTTTTCGGCCTGAGGAGACTAAATTGGATGAAAAAGGACCCCCCTGGAGTCTTCTTTGGGGTTTTCAAACTCTCTAAATGTGAAAAAACTAGCTAATCATGTACTAGTTCGGGCTCATTAAGTACACGAATTAGTGACACTATCAAGCATTATTCTCTCTTCTCTTCAAGCTTGTTAAAAAATGAAGAGAGATCCGATTTGACTTTCCTAGACTTGTTAAAATTTAATAGGGAAGGTAAGGAAGAATTTTTCTCTTGGGTTTTTGTTACTGGTATCATGTCATTCTTGAACATAGCACCCTCTGTTTTTCCCGATACCCATGTCTCAGTGTTCACTTTGAGTTCAGCTATTACTTCGAGTTTAGTACTCCTCGTCTTGTCAGTTCTACCTAGGGAATCTGATCATGTCTCCTATATGATACATAAGTCTAGTTGGTCTATCTATAAAGTTAAAAGATGCCTTGGGTCATCTGTGTGTCGTGCTCACTATTAAAGGACTTAACTCAATGTCTGATCTATATCCTGATCCCATCATTGTCGTATCTGTTATCACTTGTGTCTCCCTTCCTTTACCCAGTTCCTAGTCACTCTTGTGATCTGTTGGAGGATCTATTGCCTTCCTTATCATAGTATGGTTCCGCATCAGCACTTCCTGACGACGAAGACCTAGACTTTTGACAATCGTACCTCAGGATTCACTTTCATTATTGGTGAATTCCTTTGCTTTAGTTGTCGATTATCACCTATTGATTGGCAATCTATTGAATCCAATCCATATTCGACTTCAACCTACATTTATTCACATGGCTTGGATTGTACTGGTTCTTTGGGATTGTTTATGAAGACCTTAGTTCTCCATCTATGGACTAAGTTGCACAAGATTATGTTCGATCCATTTACAAATCTTCCATATCTTTGGAGACTCATCATTATTGTATATTGTGGTTTCGATCCACCTTTTTAATATATATGGTCTTGTACCCGTATTATATGATGTACTCAAACATTGTAAAGGAGCTAGTGTTCCAGTATACTAAACATAGCATCCTCAGATATGACTGTGTATATGACATTATTATGTATTTGTTTCAGGTACTACCTCTGGTCTATTGGATTTCTGAGTTCTCCAAAGATAATGATTATAATGTATTTTGGCCATCGCTTCCCTTTAACCTCACACATTAGGGGGCATATGTTATCAAACCAAATGGCACTTCTCCATCCGAGTGCCAACAATTCATATGTTGGCACACAAAAGGACACTTATGGATTGAAGGTTGCCTAAACACTATAGATGGGCATGACATGAGATGCATTCACTATCCAACTAGCTTTCCATTTTACCTTTTCATATGTTGAATGTCGTACGTGACTAAATACATAGCAAATCGCGTACATACGCGACTATCTCCATAGCATCCCACGTACTGTATGTGAGTATCTTCATTGTAACCCGCATACAGATCTGTACGCGGGTTTCCCTTATAGAAACTCGCATGTCATATGCGGGTTTCCAGTATCAATACTCACGTACACATCCATTCAACAATAAAAATAATAAAACATGATTAATGGAGATTTGTTGATCCCTAATCATTAACTATCTCAACTGTCTCAACCTCCCTAACCTTCGAAACTGCTCTATTTCCTAAAGTATAAATAGAGGCCTTGGGGAGGGAATTAATCAATCAAACTTGGAGAGAAAATTTATGCTGGTGGTCTATCTTCAGAAGTATTTGGATAGCAGAACTCAGAATCCTTTGGTTGTAGAGGAGTCCTTGTTTCAAGTGTTGGGTTGTACACTTATCTCATTCACTATTGTTAATAAAGAGAATTCTTCTTCTAGCTTTGTGTTGAGTCTCTTTCATGTATCATTGTTTGATGAATATTTTTGATTAAGCACTCTATATATTGTTCATCTAACTTGTCATATATACATGTATAAGATTGTACTTGAAGAATTGTCTCTTTGCAGGTGAAGGAGGTGCATCCTTGAAAGCTTTGGAGAGGAGCATATCCTCGACCGTCGTTAATCAGGTGAGTCCACCATATCTTCCTATTTCCTTTTTGTACTTTAAAGCTGACTGTCTAACAGTTTTAGAAGTACGTTGGTAACCCCAAACCCTAGGTTACAAGGGTGTTTATTCCTGAACAACAGTATTCGTGTATTCGTTAGATGAAATACATCATGCCGACAAACAATAATTTTATTTATGTAGACCACATAGGTGCATCACTTAGGTGTGTCAACTTCGTGCATCCTTTAAATGTTTGTTAGGTTGTTATGTGGGTAAGGTGCTTTTGTATTCCACTAAGTTGGATCAGTTGCTTAGCTGTGCTGGGTGCTTATGTGTATTAGGTATGTTCCATATTTGTGAATACAATTTAACATTGTATATGCAATTGGATCATGGTAAAAAACAATTAAAATGTACATTTTTGTCATTACGTAATATTGTAATTGTGCATTGTTCTCAAATTTATAACTGATATCTCCATGCAATCGTAAAATCTATAAAAAAAATTGGGAACATTACACATAGAAACATTCTTGGCCACACGTGTATAATCACACTTAAAATACTGAACCATGAAGATCTCAAGAGCCTTGATATGAAATATTTTTTATATCATGAAAGTTATAATACAAAAATAGAAGGCCCATCTATGGCCTATCAATGCACATGTATAAAAAACATATTTTATGTACATTTGTAAACAAAAGTACATCTGTCCTAGACCACACCCCTATACTCTACCTCCGGATTGTACATAAAAATACATTTTTGTCCTGGAATAACACATCAAAAATCTAACCTTCTCTTGTTTTTCCCAAACCCTGATGCTTTTCGCCTCTGTCTACGACCACTGTGCATCTTTGGTGACTGCAAATCAATGATAACATTTCTTGATCAGGTAATTAAACTAGTACTGTCCAGCAATAACAAAGTTTAAAAATTTAAAATATGACTCAATTGTAAATAAAACAAAGAATCACTGCATCCATCAGGGGTATAGGTGCCTCTGGTGTCCTCCTCCTTGGAGAGAGTCTCTCTGTAATGCTTCTCTGCGAATAAAAAAAAATATGTCAATTATCTCAATAATTATCAACATGTACATGAATGAGAAAGTACTAATCAATTATGTAAAAAATGAACATCTCACCGAAAAAACCATTTCTAGGGGATTATGCTGGGACTCTTCAGTAGTCAGAGGAGCCATTGGTTGAAAATCAACCTCATATGTGTGCACTAATGAACCAGGGTGTGGCTACATTCACCAAATGATAAAATAGTTAGACATCGTGCATGTCCATAAACAATACAAATGAAATGTACAATTGCAAATATTCAAGTAGATATACCCTAGTGCGACTTATCCCTATTGTAGATGCAACATTGACTGCAACATCAACAACCCCACTAAGGTTTGGAATGGATGACTCTACATCCCAATGTTGTAAACATGCGAAAATGACATTAAGAAAAACTACTTGTGAAGTGAATTCATAGCTAACCAACAAATACCATTGGAAGTGTGTACATTACTGTGGGATGAGTAGGTTGATCCTCATGCACACCTGCTCTGTTCAAGGAAGAGGGTCGTCTGGTGTAAACAACCCCCATATCTAGGTTGGACTACATGGAGATCCAAACCAAAGAGGCAGTGCAAAGATCTGCGATGATGTCTGCAGTCATAAAGTGTTACCATAGTTAGACATGGAGTTGAATGGATGGAATAATATGTACTGAAAAAATAACATGTTTTAATATACTTACCCCTGCCTGGGACATATCACCCCCATGGGAGTGACCTCTTCCATCAATTTCTTGCCCCTCTTCAGATGCTAGTAGCATGTGCAAGTATAAAAATTATAAATATTAGTGATCTATAAAGGAGTGTACAATAAGAAATTTAAATAATTCGAACAAGATTCAGTCACAACCCATGTACTTACATTCTTCAAGTAATCATAAATTCCACCTTGGACTATATCGTTGATATCAATGTCTCCAGCATCACGTTCTAAGTGGGGTTCCTGCAACTTCAAAAATTGTAAATATTAGAAAATTTAATAAATTAATCAGGACTAACACATGAATTAACAAAATTATATGTATTAACAAAATGAGAAATGCTTAAATATTACCTCAATGGTGGTTATTTGGGCCTCAGGTACAATCACATTGGGTGAAGCACCACCCCTGTGAGAGGCATCAATCTCCTATAGGAGTAAATATTGCATATATTACGAATCTTTTAATATGTTACATATAGTATGGAAAAATTAAAAATTGAACAATAATAGAGTTTTAAAACAATGTCCTTACTTGAACACCAGTCATTGTAGTGGTACCATGTCTTGGTCCAGGACCATAACAGGGTCCCCCACATGATATGAAAACGTGTGTCTCGCTTCGATGCACATGGGATGTCGTTCTATCCCCACCAATAGATGTCCCTCCACCACCAGAAGCTAGTGGTTGTACACCAATAGAGGAAGAGGGCGCTCTCTGGTCAATAGTGGTCATTTGTCAAGAGACCATCTCATCTAGAGTAAAAAATGCCTCCTATGTCTGGGAAACCATGTCATGTGCAGGAGGGATATCTTCCCTTGGTAGCTGGGCATGAGGTGCATGTATCTGTGGATTGACATCTCTATGCCTAGCATTGGGTCGGTGTTGGGGAATCCCCTTACTAACTCCATGGAATCCCAACATGTCAAAATAGTTGACATGTTTCCCCATCACAAACTCTGCATACAATGTTCGGAGGAAGTACAATGGTACTTCCCTATTGTTGTGAGGGGGAATGTCAAAAACCATGCACCACCCATCCATCCAATTGTCTCTGATGGGTGGAAAGGTGCACCACTCAATAGAAATATGTGGCCTTTTGATCTCCCGAATGTCATCCGTCCCAGGTAGTCTAAACAAGTTATAGATGTGCTGTTTTGTTATTTTGATATTTTTTACCTCGTTGTAGCTCAACCCATTAGCATATTGTTGTCTTTTCCTCTCCCTGTAAGATGCGATGCTATACAAAGAATAATTCGATATTGCGATCGTATCAACAATAGACAACAAAGAATCAGACAAGGATAGGTGGAGCTCATCTCCACCCCTCCAAGTATAACCAATTTCTCTCAAATGGCCAATAACCCTTAGTATCTCCACATTGTTATCCATAGTAGCCACTGCACTCATAAATACAAATAAAATATCATTAGAAATATAAACACGTGATATAATGACATCTCTAAGCACTGAAAACTGTATAACTAATGTATGACAAATAACAACATAAACTAAATCTATCATGTAAATTTCAAAAATGATCTTGAATTTTACAGTATATAATAAACATTTAACATTTTTTTCAATTCATATTTATGTTCTAAATTCAAGTATTAATTCCAATTTTTAAGTATGCATGTGTACATAAAGTGTCTTGAGTGCATATGTTGATTGTGACGCTCTAGCTTATTTTAAGGCTTGGATTATGAAGTTTCATCAAAATTGTGAGGTGATGACTATTGCCTTTGCAGGACCAGCTCCCAGATTGTGGGTAGAGGCAACAACCATTAGAGGAAATTTCAACTCAAAATGGGCCTTTTAACTTTAACTCAAATTCCATGTCATCATGTGTTATACAATGAAATTGTTTTAAATTTGAAATACCGTATAGGTCTTAAACACTTTTTTAATATAAATTTGGGGATCTAGGTATCATAAAAAAAAATATTTTTGTTTGTTTGTATTTTCTACATATCTCCCCGTTTTTTTACTCAAGTTTTGATCAAGAGAGCTCGTTGGATGTGGAATTAAATTCCACATTTAATGAGTACCCACTTGGCATACTTTTGACAGATCTCGCTACCCGAAAAAACAAGAAATACTTGAAAAAATATGATGATGACATCATCATCACATTTTTTTTAGGTATTTCTTGTTTTTGGGGTAGCAGGGTCCGTCAAAAGTACGTCAAGTGGGTACTTGTTAAATTCCGCATCCAACGAGCTCCCCTGATCGAAATTTGAGTAAAAACACGGGGAGATATGTCGAAAATACAAACAAAAAATTAGTTTTTTCTTTTCTTCCTCCAAAATTATTAAATATTATTTTATTATTTTAACTATTATTTTATTAATTTTTTTTAGGAGGCCTATTTTGAGGTGAAATTTCCTCTAATGCAGATCCTAGAATATGTGACATTTAATGTGCTATTGATGAATAAAATCCCAGTATAGAAAACAGTTTTGTTAGATATGTAATTATTTGTTGTAGCGTGATGTTTTTTGGACTCCAAAGTCTATTTAGTAGATCTTTATGGATTTTATGGTTGCAAGTTTTCCACTGGATTATATCATGTATGATAGTATTTGTTTGGCATGTTTAATCAAACACATCAACCTACCTATGTATCTTCACGTTCGTAGATTCTATTGTTGAACTTTGTTGTCTTGACCTTAACCAAAAAGTACCCTTCGTTCAAGACGAAATATTTGTTAAAAGCATGGGAAGCTTCTATACCTTATTTTAACACTTGGATTAGGAATTTTCATCAAAATTATAAGGTGTTTATTGAAGTTCTTGGAAGACCAACTTCAATATTTTGGATAGAGGCAAGGGATTTACCATGTTTGTTTATGTATTTTAGGGGAATATATGAATTCTACTTGATTTTTTTTTAGTTGTATGCAAGCTTGCAACATAATTGACAAACTTTGCATATTTGTTAATTTTGGTTTGGATTCACAATGATGCTTGCGAATATACATATATGGAAATAGTGAAGTTGGTTTGTTTTTTATGAGTTAATTGGGGTTTTGGTTTACATTGGACATGTAAATTACTTATGCAAACTTATAATGTGTTTGACAAACTTTGCATATTTGTGAATTTTGGTATGGATTCACAAGGATGCTTGTGAATATGCATATGGAAATAGTGAAATTCATTTGTTTTTTGAGTTAATTGGAGTTTTGGTTTCCATTGGGCATGTGAATTTTGGTAAATAATTAAAACTATTTAATTTTTATGATTAAATTGTCGATTTGGTTTCCATTGGCCAATTACATTAGGGTTTTTGTTTCCATTAGCCAATTCCATTGGGGTTTTTGTTTCCATTGGCCATAATTTAATTTATTTTGGTTTAATTTTTCAATTTAGGGAAAACAAATTGATGAACAAAGAGAAAAAAACATGAAAAGAAATGAGGGAAATACCTCACAAATAGGAGGTTGATCCAAAGGTGGAGGTGGATGGCTTTGGCACACCCAAAAATGCGTTCTCCTGGTCGAGATTTGCTCCGTCCAACTCCAATAGTTGTGCGAAGTGGCGAAAAAGATGGGCTCGACCCTTTTAAAAAAACACAGGCTTTCCAAAATGTGAGCGCGATTTTATTCACTAAAACAGAGGCACGATTTGCTTGAATTAAATGAAGGCACGATTTGTTTAATTCAAACGGAAGCGCGAATTGGTTTACTATCCTAATTGGCATGCCTGTTGGCAGCCTTGGGACTAGGCTTGGCAAGTTCGAGATTGCTTGGGATGATTTCTTTTTTTTAGATCAAGAGTGATTGACTTCACTCCACCATTGCATCTAAAAGGTCCCTCAACTTCTTGCACACACCCAAATATGCTTGTAAAATTCATGCAAATTAGGTTTCTTTCAAAACCTCAATTCTTATTACTTCGTGAAAAATGAACGTTTTTAAGAAACTTATAGAAAGAGTTTTGGCAAGGCCATTAAAACCCTATAAACCAATACTAAAAGATAAATTGTTATAGAGTTCATGAATGTTCCTTACCTACGGAGATCAAGTCATTGTCGTGATTTCATCCACCAACATACATTTAATTGTGAGCATACTAGAGACATTCTCAAACTACCAACAATTCTAAAGCAACACCATGGATGGTTACCTATCATTATCTTATGGTTCATCTGGAAGGCCAGAAACTTATCTTGTTTTGAAGGTCTTTCCTTAACCCCTGCACAGGTTGCTAGTTTCAGTCTGGGAATGTTGAAGAATATTCCTTAGAAGAATTCTGTTGTTTTGATTAGAACTATATTTATGGAAGTTATTGATAAAACCTTTGCATGGGGTTTTTTTGATGGTTCTGCAGTAGGGGATCCAAAAATTTGTGGAGCCGGAGGTATGCTGTTTTTATCAGATGTTCACTTTTTCTCCTTTAAAGCTGGATTAGGAGTGAGTACTAACAATTTTGCAGAATTATGTGCCCTCAAGCTACTTCTTCTTCTGGCTCGAAGGAACTCTGTGGATAAAATTCAGGTTTTTGGTGACTCTCACCTAGCTATTAACTCGGCATCTGAAATTCTTTTGCAGATGCTTTGGCAAAAGCTGGTGGAAGTATATTGGAAGGATCCTAGTCAATTATGGAACATAAAGTAGATGCAGTTGTGGAAACCTTTCAAGTTTTCTAAAACCAACTTTAAAAGGTTCTATTGAGGTAGTACCTTGACTTTGGTATTGTTGGAGATATCTTTTTTTTCTCTTTCTCAGTTTGGATTATGATGCATAGCCTTTGGTGCTATTTTTTATGTTTTGGGACATATATATGAGAAGTTGTGAAACTGTTTTAATAATTTTGATATGAATTGGCCTTTGAATATAATGGGTTTATATTGGTATGGGGCATTATCTTGGAGGATACTTTTTTTTAAAAAGGTTTTTAATTTTAGATCAAATTCCATTTTTGGCATTATCAGAGATAGATTTTTGGAGGAAGATGCTGAGCTCAGAAAACTGATATGAGTAGTTCTATGGAAGAAGTTAAAAGTGTTTTTTTTGGACAGTTATATGAGCAGTTTTGAAACTATTTTATTATTTTGTAATGGCTTTTATGCCTTTGGACATATTTTTGTTTTTTTCAAACTCTTTTATTGAATTTAACTTGACAGTAAACACCAGCTTTAAGGTTGGATCTCTTTGTGATAATAGGCATTTGTGCCATCTATTGAATGTGAATAAATATATTTACGAATTTTTTCTTTGGAAAAAAAAACACCATGGATGAAAATATAGCATTGTTACTATGTTGGTGTTACTGTGAAGTAACATATTAGTAAAGTACACAATGATTTAGATAGTTATAATAGACCAAGACGGTCAACTATTTGCAAAATCATATTAATGTTTCTAGGCTATGAAAAATAGAGAAGGACTTTGCATTACACCAAGACTCTCAACTATTTGCAACATTATATTAATTTTTCTGTGTGCTATGAAAACTAGAGAGGGACTTTGCATTTTCAAATGAAGAATGCTTTGAATTTGGCTACTTTAACACGGGATTATTACCACCAACTTTGATACTATTTCGAGCTAACCTCTAGTGGTAATAGCATGTAGTCAACACTCTTCTAAATGATTTCCATTGTCCCTAGTGAACAATCCACCATAGTGACAGTGCATTTCTAACGCTCGTAGTTCTTTGAGATGGCTCAAACAATTACGAGACAAATGCAATCTGGATAGTGTATAGATCAAGAAAAAGCTCATAGTATGAAACACATAAGGAAAAGATGCGAGTTCTACAATGGAAAGAGATGTGGACTTCCCTTTTATCAATGATCATAGCAAGACATGTAACTTATCTCCTGCAAGTCAAATTCTGTGATGTTGGAATATCTTCAAATTATATAAAAGTTGGCCTTTAAATCACCAATTCTACAAGATGGTGCTACATCCAGCTACTTCATTGTTTGGTAGTTGCTAGTCACTGGCCATTTTGGATTTCAATCTAATTTATTTCGATCCGTGAAAAGTGTGTAGGGAAAAACATTTCACCTAAGACTTTAACTAATTTTTATATGGATAGAAAATTATGTTAAGTCTGTGTAGTTTTAATTCTACCCTAATTTTCTATTTCTTTTAACCTATCATACGCAATAATATAAATCACAAACATATCAACAAATAAGTTATCATGTGCAATAATCTAAATCAAAAAACATATTATCAAGTTTCTTTTATTTTAATAATTTTCTTCTCGAAGATATCAATAAAATCGATGTTATCATACCTAATAATCTAACAAAAACACTCGTAACAACTAATACTTGAAAAAAACCCCTTTAACCTTGGATCTTCCTTGAAATACAAAAGGATCGTACTAAGTTGTCAACTTAGTGAAATTTGGATATGACTTGTCTACATGTAAATCTTATCCTCTAGCAACAATCATATTTATATTTATTTATAGGTCTGTTTTGGGTGGACTACTATCTATGTTTTAAACGAGAATGAGAAAAGTGTACTGTACAGATTGATTTTATGAGAGTAGTGCAAAATTAATAATTAATAATTTCAAAATTATAAAAAATAGATAAAATTAACATGTGATAAGTACACTTAATGATAGTTGTAAAAATTAAAACTAACCTTCAACTATTCGATTATTAGATACAACTACAAGCTTAACTCCATCCATTAGTAGATACAACTATTAGCTTAATTCCAATAATTCTAAAACTATTAGGTTAACTTCAACTCTAATCACATTTATATTGGATAACTGTTAATCACTTAAGGCTTAGTCCAAGTGCATTTGGAATCTAGGAGTATAGCTAATGTGCACTCATGTAAGAGTCTAACTCCTAATAAACTCCAATAAACCCATGCATCTTGTAGTTGGGCATCTAGCTAATATACTGTTAGTCTTAGATGTTTAGGTTTTTCATATAGATATAATTAGGTTTTGGATTCTTTTTAAAGGAGAGTTCTAGGTTTTTCATATAAATATAATTAGGTTTTCTATTCTTTTTAAAGGAGGTTAAGACATAGATTGATATGTATTATGCTTTCATCCTCATAGCTCACTCAAGTGTAACTGAATACATAGCTTGAATGAAAAATTGGTGTAGTGCAGAGTAGGAATTTTGACAAACAACTCTTTCTCAATAAAAGTTTATAATCAATTCATTTTGACAGTATCGTCATATATCCCTTTTATTTGTTAAATTTACATATTAAAAACATTAAAATGTTCATAGTATGATGCATGATATCGCCCAGATACCTAGTCGTCATCCCTTTGATATTAGCAATACCATACCTCAGATTGAGCCGAGGGGACATATGCGTCAATACATTGAAAATAACCGAAGTCTATGCCAAAACCTCATATTTACAGTCATTCCTGACTCTAGTAAAGTCTTGAGCGAGACAGGGATGAAAGACTTGCAACTGTGTTGGAACGACCTGTGGCAGGGGTTNATGCCAAAACCTCATATTTACAGTCATTCCTGACTCTAGTAAAGTCTTGAGCGAGACAGGGATGAAAGACTTGCAACTGTGTTGGAACGACCTGTGGCAGGGGGTTAATCTACTGCATCTCATTCTTGACAATACACTTGTCTCATTCTCGTTTCATCTTGGACGAGGCCCATAGAATCAATCTCCCCAGTACACTTGTCTCAATATTGTCCTTGTCTCAATATTGTCCATAAATAACAAAACATAGATGGTAGTCCACCCCAAAATTTCCCAAAAATCTAAGATATATAAACCTATAGACATAATTATTATCATTTCTAAATATAGTTTGTTCAAATGATTTATCACAACTCTTCCTTATTTTGTTTCTTTTTAGTTAATTTTTAGATGACATATATTTAATGTCACCCAAGTTGTGTATTTACTTTCATATTTAAATTTTTATGTTGATAAACATAATGCCTAATATTTGTTCAATAACTAGTTATCCTCATAAAACTAAGTGGCTAACTAAGTTTATTAGGCAGTCACCAACTAGTTTACTTGTGGCTATGCTATCAATAATTTAAACTATAAAAAATAACAATGTAAAATCCAAAACAATTCTTTGATAATAACAAAAATAATAATTTGTTTTTAAGATCTCCCATACATCAATTTGATGTATACAACCAAGTAGCCATTTAACTGCTAAAATAAAGTATTTATAGATTTATGTATCTTAGCTCTTCAACTTATAATTTCTTAAAAAAAATACATGCGAATATATGAATATTAAACTTTATAGATTTAAAGTATTTATAAATTTAAGTACCCTAGCTCTTCAACATATAATCCCTTAAAAAAAACTACATGTTTTTTAACACTTAAACAAATGGATTTAAGTAACATTTTCTTAAAAGACTAATATATCTGAATATTAAACCATTTCGGAAACGAATGTCACATTATATACATGATTAGTGTCATTATATACATGATTAGTGTGACACTATTTCTAAAATGATTAAAAAAACATTTCTAAAATGATTAGGCAAAACACAGTTAACAATATTTAGCCTGTTGCAGGTCACTTAATACTGCTGCAACAGATTTGATGTCGGTTTGATCTCAAGCAAAATTTCAATCGCATCAAACCTGCTACTGCACATTAAATAGTCTACAAAAGGCTAAATATTGCTGGCCGACAAAAACAAAAACACGGGCTTACTCTTTTCTAAGTATCTTACACAAGTCAAGAGTGAGCTAAAACGTGCAGCATAGGTACGAAAAGTTCGTAGCAGAAACAATGAAATTATTGAAGTACTCGATGGATTGGGTTGAATAAGCAACACAACTTCGAAAATTTGTGGCTGACAATTTCGCGGTTGTATGGAGTCAGAGGTAGCGATAATAATAGCGTTAACATGGCAGATGTGCAGAGAAAGGCGCAGTCAAGGGCCATTTCGACAATTGCCTGACGAAGATCATTATGCGCTTCTGCAAACCAGTCACAGAGTCTCGAATATTAAAGCTCTGATAAGATAGTTTCTTTTTGTAATCTATATCTGATACATTTGCTCGGCTATTCACAAAAGTCTGCCACTTCAACGTTTGTAACAGTATTTTCTGCTGATAAACAGAAATTATACAACTGACATAATATTGTCAGGATTTGCCACTACTAGATAAACATAATGAGATGAAGGATGGTGTTAGTTTCCTCTCTTTTTATTGTGATGCACAAATTTCGAAAAAACTCCAATCCCCATCATACATGTGGAAGATTAATTTTATTACCTTTACTGTATGCACCTGCAAATTCTTTCGAGTCAATTTCATTTCTACCTACAGTCTTTTCAAATGCTTTCACAGCCGAAAGAGGCAATTGCTCACGTTGTTAAGGGGAAAAGGCATTTTAAAGCTTTGGCTTAAACCGGTACTATAAGATTTGCAAATCAGTAGAAGTGATTGATCACCCAACATGACGCATTGATGTAACCGGTTGGTTGTCTATCAGATCTACTATCTCGTGGCTAATAGGAATGTGGGGCGACTTGGCATGTGAGGCGACTTGTCATGTAACGTCCTACGGAGAAATGGGTGCATATGGTTGGGATCTAATAGTGGACCCTCTTGGGTGATCAGATGAGGTTTGATTCTGAGTTTTATAGTAAATAAGAAAAAATATTTGAGAAGTGGAAAACCCTAATATAAAAAGACAGAGTGGCATGAAGGTTAGCTTAATTGGTTGAGGATGTTTCTTAAATGTCATTGTGATCTTCCATATAATTTCATTCCCTACCTTCTTAAGGGGAAATGTCTATTAAGGATCTATTTCAAAGTGTATATATAGAGGGGAATAAACATTTTTGATGGATCTTATTTTGCATCTAATTTATAGTCTTCTACATCTTTGTTGGCATCTTTTGTTTATATTGTGTATGTCTTTTTTTGGGTCTACATTTCACTTTGTGTGACTCATTTACTTTTTATATCCATGATAAGATCCTTGTTACATTCTCTTTTGAATCATGGAAACCCTATGATCCTAGTTTGTAGCTCTAAGTTTAAATTTGCATGAATCTAAGTTGCATCCCAATTCCATTTCAATTTGTATCCTACGGGACATAACAATAGATTTATAAAAATTATGAAATCATTTTCCACATGATATTGTATAAGCCCAAACCCTATGACACATACATGAGTGACTTATGTGAAGTAGATTAGTGTTATTAACAACTTATTTTCTCATGAATGTGTGAAGTGTGCTAATGTTATATGTAAATGAAGATATTTTCTATGTTTGGATCGTAGATATGTAGGTTATGTGTGTGGGTTAGGTGTCATTGAGTTATACATCTTAAGTGACACATTATAAATGACTTATCAAATATAGGTATCCTTTCTTTTTCACTAGTGGGTGAGCTCAACTATAGAAGTTTAGTGAAGTCTACTAGTTCTCCTTTTCCACATGAACAAAAATGGAGTGGACTTAAATTAAGTTTATGTCGAGTAGATATTGATTTGAGACTTTGTCTTTCCCTAGAACTCACATTTCCCAACAATGCACCATAAGTGATGCACTTAAGCCACAATGATACTTAATAAATGCACATACAACTCATAAGTGAAGCACATATAAAATACATATAATAAGTACACTATAAAAGACACAAAGAAAAACACACCACTGGAACTTATAAAAAATGTACCATTGGTTACCCACTCATATACTAGAAGCAAAGCACTTAATAACCACACCATAAACAAGATAGTTTAAACAATGTAGCTTATGTACGACATATATACAATGTACCATAAATGATGCACTTAAGTGGCACACAATAAATGATGCGCATAAGGAATAGGCCATAAGTGACATGCATTCAATTTATTCTCTTGTTAACTTGTGTTAAGTGTAGCTCTTATGCACATGCAAACTTAGATGGTTTTAAGTGCCACTTATATTCTATGTAAATTAAGTGTAGCCTAGTCATAAACAATCAATGATGCACATGAATACATACATTAAAAAAACAAACATAAAACATATAATGCACTTAAATAACAAACATAAACCTCAATACACCATAAAATACATTTTAAATAATACACTTAAAAAATGCATATAAACAAACTATTAACAACACACTTTCATATTTCTATATATATATATAACTAACTTATACAGTATTTTCCTTTCTATGCAATAAGTATTTTCCTTTCTATACTATATTGCATAGCAAATATCTTCCCCCTCTACCAATTCTTAAAAAAGTTATTTCACTTACTTGACTTCTTCCATCTTTATTAATTTTATACGTATCAAAACCTTATATATACATGATGCTCCTTTTATCATTCCCAATAACTTACTGACACTTCCCATAGTCATAACAAAAAATTAATTTTTTCTTATAGAGTTAAGTAGTTATTTTGAAAAATTATATAGAAAAGTTATTAAAAAATTATATAAAAAGGCTATTAAAAAAGTTTTTTTTTTTAATTTCATGTCATATAATTCAAAAATGAGTAAAAATATATTGTTAAATAGTATTTTTTTTTAATCATTTATGTATAACAAACTATACGGTTCAGGTTAGAATCTGAAATCATGAGAAGAAAATGAAACCTTAAGACTTTTTAAATAGAATGTTTAGATAATAGCAAATCAAGCATGAAACATAGTTCTTTAAACGTTTTAGTTTTTGGAATTTATTTTGTACTTGGAGATAAAATCTTTATTATTCTTTGCATTATGTAATTCTACAACTTCATCCAGATTGATCCAAAACAGAGTGATTACCTATTAGGTTTCATGAACGACGATAATTGTTTGTCCTTGAATGACGAATGCAAGACCGATCCATATTGTTAAAGTCTTTGTATGTTGAACGTAGGCCAGATCATACTGTAGCATTTAAGGTTGGATCCAACTGAGCATGAACAGTCCGGCCAACATCTCAAACTTGTCCAAGTTGAAGTTGGAGTTGGCTAATTTCTAGACCATTTTCACCTAAAATCTGGTGAGTTTTCTAGATTCTGTAGAAATTGTTTGAAAAGTAATTTTCAGTGATTGAAATTGCATAATCTAGATGTCCCCAGGTATTAAAGGTCCTAAATCCATTTCTGCAATAAAAATTGCAATTTTAACACTGAAAATCACCATAAATCCAATTTCAAAGTCATGCATCGGGTTGATTTTTCATGGAAGAAATAGTCAAAATCAAATCTCGAAGTCATGAATCGCGTTGATTTTTCATGGAAGAAATAGTCGAATCGGGTGGACATCCGGTCCAGTATATTGATTGCAATAGTTTTGAGGTCATATGCGTTCATATGTGCTGATAATGATGGCGGTAAGTTGACATGAAGGATCTTAAAGACGAGAGAATTTATAGATATACAATGGATGGCCATAGAATAATAATAATGGATAGGTTTGATTCTATGGCTAGAGTGTTCATGGTCATCTAGATCCCACCTAAAATATGGATCTTGCGTGCATTCATCATTTAATATAAATATATTTTTTTATATAGGTATTTAAATATTCATTATATAATATAAATATATTTTTTAATATAGGTATTTAAATACTAGTATAGTTATAGGTAAAGTGGCCTATGAATGTCAATAGACACAACTAACCACTTAGTTTTGTGAAAAATATCTAATTGTTAAACAGAATATAAAATATATAATTTTATATCCATTATTCATACCAGATTGTTAGAATTAATATAAGCAAAAAACAAATAGAAAAAACAAAAACAAAAATTGATAGGAAAAAACAAAAACAAATTGTTAAGCCTATATGTGTTTTTACATCAATAAGTGTTTTTATTTGAGATTGATTCTATGGAAGTTGTTCAAAGTTCATGGACAATGAATGTATAACTAACAATTCATGGAAGATAACTAGAAGATTGTGAGATAAAAAGAAAAAGAATCTAAAAAATAAATGAAAGTTGATAAATAGATAACAAGAAGAATGGGGGTGATAGCATGCAGCTAGACATGGATAACTCACACATGAACATGTTTTACCAGAAGAATACGAGGAATACAAAAAATATCTCTTAACCATTTGATCCCTATCGATGTTATCTAGCCACAAAATTTGTGAGTGTGCTAGTTATTTGAGATTTGGGGTGGACTACGACCTATGCTTTTTCATGATGAGGCTGAGACAAGTGTAAGGTAGAGATTGATTCTATAGTAGTCATTCAAAATTTGAAATAAGTAATTTAAAATTTATATATATATATATATATATATATATATATATATATATAATAACTAGTAGCTCATGAATGGATAACCAACACTTCATGGCAGATAATTAGAAGAATGTGAGATAAAAAAAAGAATATAAAAAATAATTGATAGTTGATAAATGAATATCCCTATCACGGTGATCTAGCCACAAACTATGTGGGTGTGCTAGTTACCCATTTCTTTAACCACCCTTTAACTAAAGCTTATTTAAATATTAATCATGTTGTATTTAAGCATAACAAGATACGAAGACCATGAAATGAATCCGTGTTGTACACTTGTTACACTTGGTTAATCTTGTTGATCCACTCAAGCAAGTCCAAAATCTCAGATAATATCTAAATTCCTATTAGCATAATTAAGTATTTTTTTCCATATATCAATCTTAATCTTATATGTAAATTCCTATTAGCATAATTAAGTATTTTTGTTATTCTACTGTAATAAAAACCTACTTGTGTTTCTATATGACAAAAAAAAAGAGTTATGACCAAGAAACTATATATCCTTAGGTCATCCTTTGTGATTGTAGTGACTAGGAATTTAGATTCCTTAACAAGGGCATGCTTTTGTTGTGGAACATGATGCATCTTAAAGTCCATTCTTATTGTGTTCCTAGCTAGGATATTTGTGATTGCAGTGACTAAGACTTAAGATTCCTTGACAAGGGCATGCTTTTGTTGGGGAACATGGTGGGAACATGATGCATCTTAAAGTCTATTCTTATTATGTTCTTAGCTAGGATATTGAGCTTTGTATGTAGGCCTATGAGAGCCATTATTAGGAGATTTAATATGTTGTTGAGATATTCTAACCTATCATTAAGGGTTTGAAGCCGAGTTTGAAATTCCTCTACCTTTTTGTCATGCTTTGCACGATTGTCCACTAGGATCTTACCTAATAGAGCATTGGTTTTCCAGTATAATAGAACATTTTTTTCATGATTTGTATCCCTTGTGTGGGAGGTGCTAGCATCATGGACCCAATTTTGCATATCTTGTTTCTCTTCCTCAGCATGGATAGAACCGTTCTCTCTATTAACCCATGCTTATGAATGTTGTAATTTTCCCTTAATGAACTCCCAGGAATGTGGAGGAGGTATCTTTCCTCTAACTCCTCAATCTCAAGTTTCACCCTCAACATATGATTTTAACTACTGTTCTTCCTAATGGGATTCCCCGTTGATCTTCTATTACATATATTTTCAAACAAAAAAACTAAATTGTAACACAAGAAAGTAAATGAGAGTATACTACTAGTGAATAAAACCTTTATGTTTGTTTCTCCATATAATACAGTGACCATACACTACTTGATTCCCTGTTATCTGCTACATTTTTTTTTGTAAGTTGTAGAGCAGTTAAGACATCGATTTCCCCTAATTTCAATTTCCTTTCCAAAACTTGCATGTTACCACCCATCTACTCGCTATGTGGTCATCATCCCATATTTTCTCATTATTCTTAATGCATAAAGGAATAATAACTCTCTCACTCGAATATTTGCTTTTACAAATTGTCACGAGGAAAAGTTTGTTGAGCTTTCAAAACCTCGTGTTCCTTCCATTGTATAGAACATTGCTGCCCTTTTTCATGATGATTAACTAGAACATGATTTCCACCTCCGTCAAGGCGATTGTCCATCCTAGTTATAGAAGGTTTACCTTCCATGGGACTCCCTATATCTGTAGCTATCACCTTAAACATCACATCATGCAAGTGAGTGAGAGGAGTGGGTGTCCTCCACCCACAACGGGGACTATTATTTAGTTGCATGGGAGGGGAATGTGGTGACCCTAGATTTGTAAACTTTCTCTCGATTTTGGATGCCCTCCATTTCTCTAACGTGCACATGACTCGAAGTATTAAAAAATATATGTTATTAGCTTTAAAATGATACATTAAATATATATATTTTTATTTAAATGGATAAGTAAAAAATTCTAATTTAACACATGAAACTATTCACATTTTAGTTTCTTAGGTTGTCACTTTTTTATGTTTAGATTATGGTTTAGTTTGCAATAAATAAGTTGAGCAAGTTATCTAGTATTGAATATTCATACCACTTTGCACATAAATAGCTTTGGTCACATATGTTACATATCACTTATGGTGACTGAGTGGGTCAATTGTGTTGCTTATGACTTATACGCATCCCTTAAGTATGTTTCCAATGGTTTTATATCTTAAGTACATCACTTAAGTGTCCCTTATGGTGCATTGATGCACATATATACAATTTAAGTGCATCGCTTATGACACACTACCTATGGTGTATCCTTGATGTTTGTTGCTTATGTATGCTAGTCACGTGTGTCAATGATGGTTCATGATTGGGCCACACCTAACTCCTTATAGAATATATGTGACACACTCGATACAATCAAAATAAGTTTGCATGCACATAAGAGCTAGCACACTTAACAAACTCATGGGAGAGAATAAATTGAATGCATGTTATTTACAGGGAGAATTTTAGGGGAGAATTTTAGTCCAATAGGCTATTTTTCCATGTTTTTATCCCGAAAAGGATTCACCATTTTGAATTTTTTGAAGCGCTGTTTCGCCCAATTTTGATGGGGTAAAATTTTTTCACCCTAAAAGTCGCCAAATTATTATGTAAATGATATATAATCCTTGGAAATTAAAATATTTTTTGAAAAATATCGCCAATCATTTTATAATTGGCGTTTTAGGAATTGGTAATATTCCCCAACATTTATACACTTTTAAATAAGTATGGTTCCTTAAAATAATCCCTCGTCACTTATAGTGTATTCCTTATATGCATCATTTACTGTGTGTCACTTAGGGGTATCACTGATGGTACATTGTGTGTGTTTCACTTTTGCTACATTATTTAAAGTTCCTTGTTTATGGTGTGTTCTTTAAGTGCATCATTTATAGTATGTGAGTGGGAGGCTCATGGTAATTTTTTTTATAAGTTCCACTTACGTGTGTCTCTTACTATGCCTTTATTATATGTATTTCATATCTGTTTCACTTATGTTCCTTAGGTGCATCAATTAAGTGTCATTATTTCTTAAGTGCATCATGATTATTGTGCAATATTGAAAAATCCGAGTTCTAGCAAAGGGTGAGCCTCCCATATGGGTTGCAAGATAGTGCTTATGAATTAGATTTAAGGGGCCTTAGGTGAAAGATACCAATATAAGTAACACACCCCAAAGAAGTCTAACTATACCCAGAACAAAATTAATTGAAGTCCCTCTCTCCATTTTTATTCTTGTGGAAAATGAGAAAGAGTAAGCTTTAACTAATTTCTACACTTGAGCTCTCCCACTAGTGAAAAATGCATGACACCGATATTAGTGTGTCACTTAAGGTGTGTAAGTGAGTAAGACCTAACCTACATACGTAACCTACACACCTACAACTGTAATACCTTATGTGTTAAGACCCCGACATATGTAATTTGTATTTGTTTATTATTGTGGCACTAGGTTCAAGGACAAGGGTCTTTAAGGACTGAGAGACATTATAATAATTATGGTGTAAATAATTAATCAATAAAAATGACTGTTGTAGAGGAGAGTTCCCAATGGCTAGGGTTTAAGAGGCCATCAATGTAGTGGGTTTAAAAGAGAGATGCATAATGTTCAACAAGGATATATAAACAAGATTAAAATATTAGAATGGTTCATACCTTAACAAATGAAGGTTGATCCAAGAATCCCTTCAATCTTCCTCTTCTCTTGCTCCAAGAGACCTGCAAAACAAACCCTACCTTCCTTAAACCAATATGATGACATATAAAGCAATGATAATCAAATTAGTATGAAATTCTAATATGATTAACATAAACATCTGATCATAAACAGAGATTCAATCACACATTGACAATGATTTGGGAAGAAGAAGGACATCACGTCTTTATTAATCATGAAAAGAAGTACACATATACCTTCTCTTCATGTCAATCACTTCATGAAACCTTGATATTGTTTTGTTGCTTCTCTTCTCCAAGGAAATCAACCTCCAATCTCTGCAACACAAGGAGAAAGGCTTCTAGGGAAAAGGTGAGGGGAATGAGAGTCCCAATTCCTCCAACATAACAATGCAAAGGTTCAAGTCCCCTCTTCTCATGGACCTATCTACCTTTATTTATATATTTATGAAGAGATAGGGTTGAATATAAAGTAGTTACAACCAAAGGAATTAGTTGCATAACCACCAAGAATTCGAGAAACTTCCATTTTTGACATCTAGAGGAAAAATACGCAGGTTTCAGAGACAGCAGTCGTGTATGCAAGGTTGCAGTGACAATACTCACATATGATCCTTGGGTTGAAATGGAAATAGTCACGTATACAAAGGTATATGCAGGGACCATATAGAACAAGTAGCGTATACAAAGTGGAATACGTGGGTTTCCTTAAGGAAACCCACGTATACATAAAAAAAGCTCATTTTTAGGGTACTTATAAGAATTTTTAGACTTTGGTGTCTTCTAGAAAATTTTAGATGACTCAAATAAATTTCCAATAGTGAAGAGAAGAGGTAAAATAGATTTATATTACTCAAGATATGGGTCCTTCAATATAGGTGTTTTTTTCAGTGAATTTCATGAAGTGTCATCATGGAAGTGTCAACATGCGACATAATCATGGGAAAGTGGTCACAGGAAGAGATGTGTCATTTTGAGCTATAACAGTATATATTAGCCATCTACATCCACTAACTCATACAAAAAATCATATCTACAAGTACTTGTAAATTCAGAACCAGATCATTTGATAAGCATCTGATTCCCTACAAAACCAACTATGAGCCAAAAATCAAATCATATCAGCCTATGGTGGAAATATAAATCCACCAAGGGAAAATTACCATGCTAAGGTACAACCATAAGCATGCATAGACCAACATATATTTGAAAGTAGTTAAAACAATCCAATTACCAAGCAAAAACTAGTCAATTAACAACCAAATTCGTAATTAATTCATTTGACAGGATTAAACAAATATTTTATCAATTCCCAAGGCTCACTGCATACATAATAGACATAATTGAATGATAAGATACATCCATATAACATCAAATAATAATAATTGTAGAGAAAATATTCATTCCTTCCAATTTTCTAGCAGTCAAAACTCAGTAATTTCATCTGTAGAATCATATATAACATATTTGATCAGTCATGAAGGGTTCACTTTTAGGTTGGTATATATAAAATAACACATGAGTAAATGTATTTAAATCTTCCATCAAGATCATATCTCAAAATCAAGGAGAATACACTAGTTTTGAAGCAATTAAACCATCATACATGCACCTAAACATTGATACATCTAACATGCACATTGACAATAAAAATTTCAATTCCGGAAACAATGGAAATGACATATAAACATATGAATTGACATAAAATAACTCACTTACCTTATTATTTTCCATCTGGAACCAACTGATCCACATACCGCCCAACCTTAGGCATTGCCAAGCCAAATCCTCCTGGATAGGGCACCCCCGAGCTGGGGCCACACATCCATAAGTAGATATGCACTCAAGAATAGTTCAAAATATCAGTTTGATAATATTAAACTCTATTCCTCACAACCTAATTTCTCCTCCACCCCACTACTAGGTGCAATGGCAGTCCCTTCACCACCCAAGTCCATCAGGACATCACCATTGACCATCAATATTTTTGTGCAGGGCCAGGGTGGAGACAAGTAGTGGACATGGAGGAACTAAAACAGATTTTCTTAGGCTTATCTCAAACAAAACAAAATATCACACTTCCTTCATGCACACAATTCACACACATAGCAGGGCATACATGGATTTCCAAGCTCACCAATTTATCAAGCTCTTAGAAAGAATTTTAACTAATGGAGAAGACTGTGTTGTGTTTGGAGAAGATGTTCTTGATGTTTCAGTCCTCAATCTAGGACCATCCTCAGGAGACTAAATCAGCACAATTAAAAATATTGATCCTCATTGTCTATTAATGTTGATAAATGGTGAGAAAATTAGCTTTTTGGGGCCGACTTTGATCAACCTTTAGAATTCCTTCATTCTTATTAATTTTAAATTTAAATTTTAAATTTATTGAGTACAGGTTTCCATGCTTCACTAATTTGTAGTCCATCGTCTCTATTTAAGTTATTTTCTGTAGTTCTATTTCGAGAGCTTCCCATTTTTTTTTCTCATAATGATCAATTTTTGCTATGAATTTAGTGTCCTCTATGCATAGATGGTGTCCCATGTAGTGGTAGTGCTCTACTAAAGCTGATTTCTTGACTCTGTTGTGTTTAATGTTAGCTATGTGTTCCTTTAATCTTATTTGAAAAGATTTACCTGTCTCCCCAATGTATTGTTTGCCACAGGTACAAAGAATGGAGTAAACTCCTCTATGTAGGTTGGGATTTATGGAGTCCTTTGCATGGTCTAACATGGTCCTTAGGGAGTTAGGAGGGGAGAAGGAGACTTTGATGTTTTCCTTTCTTAGAATTTTAGCAATCTTCCCTATAGTACCTTTTATGTATGGTAGGTTAATATTCTTAGTCACCTCTTTTCCTTTGTTATTTTCTGTTCTAGGTGTTTTCTTTGCCTTCAGGATAGCTTTATTGACTTGTTCCTCATTGTACCCATTCATTATACAGACCTCTTTAAGGTGTCTTAACTCTTTCTCAATGTGCTCTTCATCTGATAATATAATTTCTCGGGTGACAAGGGTGTTAATGACACCAATCTTTTGTGCTGGGTGGTGGTGTGATTTGGCGTGTAAGTAGCAATCCACGTGCATCTTTTTTCTGTGGACCTAATGTGACAAGGTACCATCATTGCATTTGGATATGAGGATGTCTAGAAAAGGTATACTTCCATTTTCTTCTATCTCCATTGTGAATTTTATGCTTTCGTACTCTTTGTTTAGATGTTCAAAGAAACCAAGAATGTCCGCTTTATCATATAGCCAAATTACATTTGTATCGTCTACATATATTTTCTAGATATCCGGTTTAAGTGGATAAGAATTAATTGCCAGTTTCTTGAATTTCTCCATAAATAAGTTGGCTACGATTGGAGATAGGGGAGACCCCATCGCGACACCTTCTACTTGCTGATAAAAACATTTGCGAAAGGTGAAAAAATTTGACTTTAAGCACACTGTTACCAATTCCGTTGTTTCCTCGTCCGTGATTTCTTTGATGGTTTTAATGGCTTCTTCTATCGGAATTTTAGTGTAAAGTGAGACCATGGCGAAGCTCAATAAGGTGTCTTATTCTTTTATTATTTCCCTCTTGATCTCGTCAACCATGTCTGTGGAGTTTTTTACAAAGGAGTCTGTGTGTCCAACCAAATGTTTCAGTTTACCTGCTAAGTATTTTGCCAATCTGTATGTCGGCAACCCTATGCTATTCACAATCGACCGTAGTGGTATGTTTTGTTTATGTACCTTCGGTAGTCCGTAAATTCGAGGAATGATAGGGTTTTTTGGTAATAGTTTCTTCTTTGTTTCCTCATCCAAGTAATACTTCATAATGGCCGAAGTCACCTCTCTAACGATCCTCTTTCTTGGGTCGCTCGTCAGCATTTTTTGATCATACTCTTCCTTGTCCATCACCACTATGGCGTTCCCTTTGCCAGCCTTTACGACTAGAATTTTTTTATTGTTTCTCAGGGTATGCAATGCATTCTCCTCCTCCTTGGACAAGTTCATTTTCAGTGCTTTTTCTTTTCTCAAAGTCACTGTGCAGTCCTGCTTGAGTTCCTCCGCCTTCTCTGTTGGCAGGTCTTTAATAGCGTGTTCAATGTCACAGATCAGTTGTTTGATTGGAACATTATTTGGAGCGACCGCAAAATTCAAACCGTATTCTAATACGTGCAGCATTGTCTCATTTAACTCCATGGATTACAGGTTGACCACGTTTATTTTGGGTTGCATACTGTTTAGTGCAATGTTATCATCGTTCTGAGTATCATTTCTTAGCAGGAGCTTTGCGATTTTTCTATCTTGTTTATGGGTTATCTCGTCCAGTTTCTTCTCCATTTTGCATGCCGATGATGCCTCAACCTCTATCCATAAATCTGTTCTGATAGAATTCACCAATTTGAGATGTAACCTTGACAACGAATTGATGCATCTCCTTATGTGCCTGATTTCTGATCTTACTAAGGAAAATCTTGCATTTTGGAAGACTTCACTGTTCTCGAGGAAGGAGAGGTGATGTTTAATAGTTGCGAAGCATGGAATTACCTTATTATCTCTATATTTCTTAAGGAATGAGAGATCTGATAATTTGTGAGCTAATTTTATTCTTGTTTTTTCAAATAGACAGATATCCTTAAGCACTTCCCTTCCATGGAGGGAAACTATCAAGTTGTTCATTGTTACACAGTGTACAATTCTAACTAATGGTGGATACTGTGTTGTGTTTGGAGAAGATGTTCTCGACGTTTCGGTCCTCAATCTAGGACCATCCTCAGGAGACTAAATTAGCTCAATTAAAAAGATCGATCCTCATTGTCTATTAATGTTGATCAAAGGTGAGAAAATTAGATTTTTGGGGCGGAATTTGATCAACCTTTAGACTTCCTTCATTCTTATTAATTTTAAATTTAAATTTAAATTTTATTGAGTACAGGTTTCCATGCTTCACTAATTTGTAGTCCATTGTCTCTATTTAAGTTATTTTTCTGTAGTTCTATTTCGAGAGCTTCCCACATTTTTCTTTTTTCATAAAATCAATTTTTGCTATGAATTTAGTGTCCTCTATGCATAGATGGTGTCCCGTGTGGTGGTAGTGCTCTGCCAAAGCTGATTTCTTGACTCTGTTGTGTTTAATGTCAGCTATGTGTTCCTTTAATCTTATTTGAAAAGATCTACCTATCTCCCCAATGTATTGTTTGCCATAGGTACAAGGAATGGAGTAAACTCCTCTATGTAGGCTAAGATTTATGGAGTCCTTTGCATGGTATAACATGGTCCTTAGTGAGTCAGGAGGGGAGAAGGAGACTTTGATGTTTTCCTTTCTTAGAATTTTAGCAATCTTCTTTGTGGTACCTTTTATGTGTGGTAGGTTAATATTCTTATTCACCTCTTTTTATTTGTTATTTTCCATTCTAGGTGTTTTCTTTGCCTTCAGTCTCTGCCATTAGTTAAAATTGTACACTATGTAACAATGAAAATCTTAGAAAGAATGTCATGATCAACAACCAACCCTCTAAGAAGCCACAACAGCCCCTTCCCAAGGATATCAACGAAGTATTTATAGAACAAAATATGCAATTCAATCCCAAGGATGTCAATTAGAACCAATGTAATCAAAATTTAGGCATCCAAAGGATGTTACTCAACCACAATATGCTAACTCAAAGACTACCCAAGTAATTCGAATTTTATGGAGGGTGAATCCAAAGAACCCAACAAAATTCCAACTCATGTTGGGACAAATCATCCATGAAGAGGAACTCAAATTAGTGAGGTGAGAATTTACACAAACCAAAGGATCTTCCCAGAATAGAAAAAATGAGTCATAATGAAGGAGGAGTTACACTTTTCATATGCACTGGATAAAAATAGCCAGTGAGGGAACCTTTGTGTAAGGGGGTTACAAAACTAAGTGTAACCTCTCAAAAATGAGTTAGAAAAAAACTAAATGGGAACATTCAACAAGTGGATCCAATCAAGCCAAGCATAAGGTGTCAAAATAACTACAAAGGCCAAATAATCAAAATTTGAGTTCGTTGTACAATATTTGGGTTACCATCAACTAGTAAAGTCACCAAATCATAAATATGGACTAGGATAAAAAAACTTAGTCCAAAAAGTTCTGAAGTGGTAGGAATGTCCACATTCCCCCTCACACTATGGATCAATGCCTCCCATACTCTTTTGCGGTTTTGTTGTGTCAGTCGTTGTTGTAGAGGAAAGTTTCCTATGGCTAGGGTTTAAGAGGCCATCAATGTATTGGGATTAAAAGAGAGATGAATAATGTTCAGCAAGTATATATAAACAAGATTCAGATATTAGAATGGTTCATACCTTAGCAAATGAAGGTTGATCCAAGAATCCCTTCAATCTTCCTCTTGCTCCTCTTGCTCCAAGAGACCTGCAAAACAAACCATACTTTCCTCAAACCAATATGACCACATATAAAGCAATGATAATCAAAGTAATATGAAATTATAGTATGATTAGCATAAACATCTGATCATGAAAAGACATTCAATCACACATTTAACGATGATTTGGGAAGAAGAAGGACACCACATCTTTAATAATCATGGAAAGAATTACAAATATACCTTCTCTTCAAGTCAAGCACTTCACAAAACCTTGATCCGATTCTGTTGTTTTTGTTCTCCAATGGACTCATCCTCGAAGTTCTGAAACACAAGGAGAAAGATTCTAGGGAAAAGGTAGAGGAAGGAGAGTCCCAATTCCTCTAGCATAACAACGCAAAGGTTCAAGTCCCTTCTCATGGACCTCTCTATTATATTTTTATCATTTAAGCAATATGATCTTAGGATATTATATGAAAGAATAAAATGCACATCAATCAATCACAAGAGACAATAGACACAAAGATTTATCCTCGAGGAAACCATAAAGGAAAAACCCTGCAACTTCCTCAGAGATAGAATGAGCACCAATGGTAGCAGTAAAACCCAAAGATAGAAAAGATGATCTCCAACAGTTGTTCTCTCTCTCACTTGTGTGAGCACTTCCTCTCTCACTCATGCTCCCCAGTTGAGTGAGTATGTGTGACAAATAGAGAGGCTCACTCTCTATTTATACTAATTTATGACTTGAAAGTTACTTACCAGGGCCTACATCTCTAGGAGAGTCTAATAACCCTAGTGCCCCACAACTGTGGGGACTTTTCCTCCCGATCAACAAGGAGGGTTAATCTCAACTCAATTGTGGGGACTATTGCCCTGAATTACAATAGAGGGTTAACCTCAATGACTTTATTATATTAATGACTCTCTTGATAGGAACATCAGGGTATAATGAAATACAAATGATTCTCTTGGTAGGAACATCGGGGTACAATATATAAAATACACAAGTGAATACATTGTGAAGTTACAATTACATCAACACTCCCTCTTAACTAGGAAGGTATTCTCTTGACACAATTCATCAACACAAGTCTTCTTCTTTGGATCATCATCAAAGCTGGATCATCACTGGATCATCATCAAAGCTGGATCATCACTAGATCATCACTGGATCATCATCATCATCACTGCTTCCGCTATCTCAATCAAATGGTGCTATCTATCAATTCTTCTCATCATAGGAATTTCGATAGAGCCAACCCTTTTTCATGTTGGTTGTAGGCCTAGCCTCCATGTAGGTCTTCATCTACAGAGCCAGTCATTTTTCATATTGGATGTAGGCCTCTATATAGCCAGTCATTTTCCATACTAGATATACCTCCACAGGGCCAGTCCTTTTTCATACTAGATGTGGTACTCTACAGAGCTAGTCCTTTTTCATACTTGATGTAGGCCACTATAGAGCCATCCCTTCTTCATTTTGGATGTATTTCCACAGAGCCAATCCTTTTTTATACTAGATGTGGGTCTCTATAGAGCCAGTCCTTTTTCATATTGAATGTAGGCCACTACAGAGCCAACCCTTTTTCATGTTGGATGTACTTCCACAGAGCCAGTCCTTTTTCATACTGGATGTGGGTCTCTATAGAGCCAGTCCTTTTTCATACTAGATGTAGGCCACTCAGAGAGAAAACCCTTTTTCATGCTGGATGTACTTCCACAGAGCCAATCCTTTTTCATATTGGATGTGGGTCTCTATAGAGGCAATCCTTTTTCATACTGGATGTAGGTCACTGCACTTATATCTTACCATGGGAGGCCCTGCCTACCACCATGTCAAAAAGGCACAACACTTACATCTGACCATGGGAGGAACCAATCCTACCACCATGTCAGTGTTGGTTGTGGAGTCTAATATTCTAGATCCAAAGATATTATTCATTTGTGATTGTAACCCAAGAGTATTGTACACTCATTCCCCCTGCCTTGGGGTTCGAGGGTGGAGACCCCGAGATTTTTTTTTGGGATGTGTGTTAGCCAATAGTATTGCGGATCCATGGTATTGGGTTAACCCTAGAATTTTTCCATTGTATTTCCCCTATAAAAGAAAGCATTATAAAATGACTGAGTATGGTATTGTATTGTATTGGAAGAGAGACTGTGAGAATGTGGAGAGGAAGTGCAACAGTTTTGCTGCAGGGTGTATCCCTTCATCTTTCTGGATTGTAATAAAAGGACTGGCGATTTCTTTGTGGACATAGCCCATCGTTTGGGTGAACCACGTTATATTCGTGTCTCTCTATAATGTTTTAATGTCTTTTGCATCTTGTTTATTGATTTAACTAGAATCTGTTATTGCTCCGCGGTCCTGTTTTCTAACAATTGGTATCAGAGCCAAAAGGTCTATTTAGTTGGTAAACTCACAAGAAATAAGGGTTCCTGGTTTGAGTGGGAGGAATGGCAGAAGAAGGAAAGTTTAGGGTCGAGAAATTTAACAGCCAAAACTATCAGTTATGGAAGATGCAAATGGAGGACTATTTGTACTAGAAGGATCTGTACTTGCCATTGGACGAAAAAGCAAAACAGCTGACGGCTATGAAGGATGAAGAATGGGAGGTTCTTGATAGAAATCCACTGGGAACAATACGGCTATTCCTGGCTTCATCGGTGCCCTTCAATATTTCGAAAGAAAAAACAATAGAGGGTGTGACGAGCGCATTGAGTAAGCTCTACAAAAAACCCTCGGCTTCTAACAAGGGATTTTTAATGAAGCATTTATTTAATATGAATATGTCGAAAGGTGGATTTGTTGCTAACCATTTAAATGAGTTTAATACACTTACCAATTAGTTAAGTTCTGTAAAAGTGAACTTTGATGATGAGGTTAGGGCTCTTCTAATCTTGTGCTCATTGCCAGAAAGATGGAATAGCTTGGTCATGGCTGTAAGTAACTCTGTCCCTAGTTCAAACACTCTTAAGTTTGATGATGTTGTTGGTGTTATTCTTAGTGAGGAAATGTGAAGAAAAAGCACAGGTGAGACATGAGGTAATGATAACAGAGGGAGACAAAACGAGAGAGAAAGGAGCCCATGAAATCACAGCAAGTCTAAAAAGGGAATATCCAAGTCCAGATTCAAAAAACTAGAGTGCTAGAATTGTGGTAAGAACAGACATCTGAAGAAATATTGCTGAGCACCAAAGAAGAAAGGTGAGAGGCAGCAAGAGACTACTCAGGAAGCGAATTTAGCAGGTGATGTGTTGCAATATGCTTTGATTCTTGCATTAGATAATAATAATGATTACTAGGTAGTAGATTTAGGAGCTTCATGTCATGCTACACCCCATAGGAAATTATTTCATGTTTATGTTCAAGGTGATTTTGGGCATGTGTTATTGGGGGATGATGAACCATGTAAAATTGTTGGAAAGGGTAAGGTACGTATTAAGTTAAATAATGGAAATGATTGGTTGCTAAAGGATGTAAGGCACATTCCTGCTATGAAAAGAAATATGATCTCAACAGGGCAGTTGGGAGATGGCAGTTGTTTGTCTATGTTTGGAGAAACATGGTGGAAGATCACTAAAGGATCAATGGTAATTGGAAAATGAGATAGGATAGGTACATTATATTTATGCCCTCATAATATTGATTATTCTATATATGTAGCTTCCACAGAAATAGGTACGACATTGTGGCATCATAGGCTTGGGAACATGAGTAAGAAGGGGATGCAGATTCTCCACTCAAGGAAACTCCTTCCTGATCTGAAGCAAGTAAGTTTGGAATTCTATGAGAACTGTGTTTATGGAAAACAAAAGAGAGTTAGATTTCTCAGGGTTGGGAAACAAAAGAAGAGTGAAAATCTAGAGCTTGTCCATACAGATGTATGGGGACCAGCTCAGGTACAATCTCTTGGTAGCTCTCATTATTATGTTACTTTTATTGATGATGAAACTAGACAAACTTGGGTTTATTGCATTAGACAAAAATCTGATGTGTTTGATACTTTTAAGAAGTGGAAAGCTTTGGCTGAGAATGAGACAGGGAAAAGGTTGAAATGTCTTAGATTTGATAATGGAGGCGAGTATTGCAGCAAGGAGTTTGATAGTTACTATTCACACAATGGGATTCACAAAGAGAAGACAGTCCTTGGAACACCCCAAGAAAATGGTGTGTTAGAAATGATGAATAGAACAAACATGGAGTGTGAAAGGTGTATGAGATTGCATGCAAGGTTTCCCTTACAGTTTTGGGATGATGCTGTAAACATTGCTATTTATTTAATAAACAAAGGGCCTTCAACCGCTTTGGATGGTGGCATTCTAGAGGAGGCATGGATAGGTAAACAGGTAAAATACTCATTTTTGAGAACTTTTGGTTGTGAATCATTTGTCCATATTGATAAAGATGATAGAAAAAATCTCGAGGCTAAATCCAATAAATGTACCTTTATTGGATACACGGTTGATGATTTTGGTTATCACTTATGGGATCTTAAAAATTGCAAAATCATTAGGAGTAGAGATGTAGAATTCAATGAAAATTTCATGTATAAAGATCACTTGTAGGGAAAGATATAAGAAAAGGAAAACATAGAGTACACAGTGCATAATGAAATCAAAGAAAATGAAGTTCCAAAAGCACTAGAAAATCAAGAGCAACAGCTGGTACCTGAAACTCTTGCAATTGTAAGAAAGTCTACCAGGTTGAGTAGAGCCCCTGAACGATTATCTCCTTCACTGTATTTTTATTGATGACTGATCCTGGGGAACTAGAATGTTTTGAAGAAGCAATATAGGTAGAAACTAGAAAGAAGTGGGAGCAAGGCATGGATGAGGAGATGGACTCATTGGTAAGAAACTAGACTTGGGATCTGGTTAATTTGCCTATAGAAAAAAGGACATTGCAGAAAAAATGGGTTTACAGGTTGAAGGAAGAAGATGGAGGAAAGAAGCGGTACAAGGCTAGACTTGTTGTAAAGGGGTTTGCACAAAAGAAAGGTATAGACTTTGATGAAATATTTTCTCCTATTGTTAAAATGACTTCAATTAGAACTATTTTAAGTCTAGTGGCGGTAGAATATTTGCATCTTGAATAGTTAGATGTAAAAATGACCTTTCTCCATGGGGATTTTGAGGAAGACATTTATATGTAGCAGCCACAAGGGTATGAGGTAAAAGGGAAGGAGAATTTGGTTTGCAGGTTGAAGAAGAGCTTGTATGGCCTGAAGCAAGCTCCAAGGTAGTGGTATTTAAAATTTGATAAGTTTATGACAGAACAAGGTTATGATAAATGTCATTCTGACCACTGTGTTTATTTCAAGAAGCTAGATAACGGAAGATATATTATCTTGTTATTGTATGTGGATGAGATGCTTGTTGCAGGGTCTAACATGTAGGATATAAATGTGCTCAAAATAAAACTAGATAAATCATTTGTGATGAAGGATTTGGGTGCTGCAAAACAAATCCTTGGTATGAGAATAACAAGAGACAGGAAAAATTGCAAATTGACGTTGTCTCAAGGTGAGTACATAGAAAAGGTGTTGAAGAGGTTTAGAATGAAGAATGCAAAACCAATTAGTGCACCTTTGGCCAGCCATTTCAAACTAAGCAAGGATATGTGTCTAGAGACATAGGAAGAGATATATTACATGTCCAAGATTCCCTATTCATCAGTCGTTGGGAGTTTGATGTATGCCATGGTGTCCACAAGACCAGATATTGCACATGCAGTGGGAGTTGTGAGCAGGTATATGAATAATCCAGGTAAAGTGCATTGGAAAGCAGTATAGTATATTCTTAGGTATTTGAGAGGTACCACTTCTCATGCATTATGTTTTGGAGGTTGAAACACTGTTATACAGGGATATGTTGATGTAGATATGGATGGTGATAAAGACAGGAGGAGGAGCACCACAGGGTATGTCTTTACTGTAGGTGAAACAAAAGTAAGTTGGATTTTAAAACTACAACAGGTTGTTGCACTTTCAACAACAGAAGCAGAGTATGTTGCTGCTACAGAAGCTAGTAAGGAGATGATTTGGTTGCAGAGGTTCATGGAAGAATTGGGTAAGAAGCAGGAGAATAGTAGGTTATACAGTGACATCCAGAGTGCCATTCGTCTTGAAAAGAACTCCACCTTTCATTTGAGGACTAAACATATACAAATCAAGTAGCACTTCATAATATTTGTTCTAGATGAAGAACTGTTAAAACTGGAAAAGATACACACTAGCCATAATCCTGGAGACATGTTGACAAAGGGAGTAACCAGAGAGAAACTGACTTCCTGCTTGGTTTCTGTTTTCCTTCAAGCATGAAGGTGAAAATAAGAAATTTTCCAAGTCCAAGATCCAGAGCATAGTCTAGCAAGTGCAGTAGCTGTGGATTTGCTGTGATTAGTCTCCAGGTGGGAGATTGTTGGTTGTGGAGCCTAATATTCCATATGCAGAGATATTATTCAGTTGTGATTGTAACCCAGGAGTACTGTACACTCTTTCCCCCTACCTTGGGGTTCGGGGGTGGAGCCCCTGAGATATTTTTTTGGGATGTGTGTTGGCCAATAATATTGCGGACCCATGGTATTGGGTTAACCCTAGAATTTTCCCATTGTATTTCCCCTATAAAAGAAAGCATTGTAAAACAACTGAGTATGGTATTGTATTGTATTGGAAGAGAGATTGTAAGAGGGTGAAGAGGAAGTGAAGTGGTTTTGCTGCAGGGTGTGTCCCTTCATATTTTTGGACTGTAATAAAAGGACTGGCAATTTCTTTGTGGATGTAGCCCATCATTTGGGTGAACCACATTATATTTGTGTCTGTCTGTAATGTTTTAATGTGTTTTGAAGCTTGTTTATTGATTTAACTGTATATCTATTATTGTTCTATGGTCCTATTTTCTAATATTCAGAAGGGCACAACACTTACATCTGACCATGGGAGGAACCAACCCTACCACCATGTCAGAAGGGAAAATCACTTACATCTCACCGTGGGAGGAACCAATCCTACCACCATGTCATAAGGGCTCACAGACTCATCACTTCCCCTTGGAAGGAACCTCGATCTAGATAACACCAAGCTTCTCCTTGAAGTACTCAAACTTCACTTTGACCATTTCTAGCATAAAATCATATCAGGGCTGATTACCTCCAAGGATAACCTACAAGCTTCGACAGGACTGATTAAATCCTAGGACAACCTACTGGACCTTTTATGTTTTAGCCACCTACGAGCTTCGCCAGGATTTTATGCTCAGACAACTTGTCTCAATGGCTATGCTAGAACTCCCTCTTTCAAGAGATCTCGATCTGGATCACATACTGAAGCTTCACTGCTCCTCTCTGCATCATACAAAAATGCAAGTTAGATCAATCAAATCAAATAGTAGTTTTCAAAAGAAACATACTACCTGCCAAATAGCCGAACAAGTGACAACATATTTTTCCTCGACTGTACTTAGTGCCATGAAAGACTCCTTCCTACTAAACCAAGAGATCACACATGATCTCATACTGAAGCAACACCTCAAAGTGCTCTTCCTATCAATGGCAATGTCTACTCAATACGAATCCACATAAACCTCGAGGTTAATTTTCTGATTCGTATCATACTTGAGCCCATACTCAACTGTACCCTTCAGGTACCTCACTGCATGCTTTGCAATCATTAGGTGAACATGTCTCAATGTGTTAAGAGCAAAGCAAATATCTGGTCTCATATTCGTCAGGTACATCAAGGAACAAATAATCTGACGATACATCATGGCGTCAACTGACTCTGATGAATCAACACTCAATAGCTTTAGGTTCGATTCCATAGGTGTGGTCATGGCCTTGGAGTCCATCATCCTGAACCTCTTCAGGATATCTACTGCATACTTCCCTTGTCCCAGGGAGATTCCATCCTCATTCTACCACACCTCCATGCTTAGAAAGTAGTGCATCATATCCAAGTCCTTCATCTCGAACTCAGAAGCAAGTCTCCTTCTTGCAACTTTAATGAGTTCCTCTTTTCTGTCAAGAAAAAGTCATCGACATATAACAGGAGCATCACTGGTCTTCCACCTTCAACATTTAAGCAAAGGTTAGAATATGCTTTATTCTAAGTAAATCCTAGAGCCATCAGTAATCTATCCATCATGTCATACCATGTCGAACCTTAGGATCTTCTGCAGTCACTCCCTCTGAAGCGAAGCATCATACTCCCTCTATCTATGCATTGAAACATTCTGTACTGGAGTGAAAAGTAGCTTCTTCTGCTACTAATACTCTATGTATCCATCTAGGGTCACTGGATACGAAGATCCTCTATCTTGAGCCATTTTCAAAAATTTCTTCTCACACCCATCTGTGAGCTTGTCATCCTCTATAGCCTTTCATATTCAACCTTGTAGCAAAGGTTAATATCTTCATCACTCTAGGTGATCTTCAAGCCCCTCATGTATGTGTTATCCCATGGGTGTCTTCTGAGATCATACAAGGCCTTATTTAATTTGCACACATGAGTCTTCCTATCATGTGTCTCAACTCCCATTGGCTGCAAATATCTCTTCGTAGTATATGCCTTCTTTTTGTGAGAAGCCTCATGCTACAAATCTTGCGTTGTATCCAACAAACTTCTCTTCAGGTCTCAATACCGCATCCTAGACATCATTCTTCATGATCTGGTACTCTCCTTCCCTTTCTTCTTGGCTACTTCTTCATAGCTAGAAGGATCTGCATCAATGATGTCGCTCAATAGTGTGACATAACTAGAGTGTGTCTGAAGCCTCATCATACGATTCTTCATTTTGGATTATTTATTGAACTGTCATCACTTGTTCTTCAGAACAAGTCTCATCCTTCTTTTGTAGGTGATTGTACGCGATCTTTCCTACAAGTCAAATGCATTAGTTATATGGTTCAAAGCATTTCGTAAGGCATATTCACAATGGAAAATTATTATGCATAAAGATATAATCATGTAACTATTTTATCTAATACAACATGCATCCATATCTCATAGAAACTTTCTAGATTCCTCCCATCTCTACCAAGACATCATTAAGATTGTGCACTAATCCAATATGTCGGCAAAGAGGTTTCATTCTAGATAGGGAGCAATGGAGAGTTGTATAGCACCATGAGCTACTTACCCATCACATGCATATTAGTAGTATATTGTCATTAATGAAAACATTCTATCATGCATAACACATCAACTGAATATAAACAAATGCATAACCAAGTAATATAATGAAATGACAATTGAATACTTATCTTTATTTTTTTCATGGATAGACTCTTTCTTGAGCCTTAAGCTTCATCATGTTCTTCATTTATGATAGCATCATTTCTTATCCAAGTGGTAGGATAGATAAGAGGTTCTTCAAAAATTGATTCATTTATATTCCTCATCCCTTGAGGGATCTTCTTTGGATCGTGAGAGCTTGACCTTCAGTTGCTCCCATTTTCTCTTCTCTTATTATGACTCAAGCTTCTTCTTATGTGCTCTCTTCCCAGAGCCTTCTAAAAGTAATCACTTCCTTCTGGAACACATTCCTCGAATGAACGAATCCCATGATCATGGGAGGCCATTCAAGGTGGTTATCACAACTTCTACATTCTCCACTTCTTATTCTACCACTTCAAGTTTTTCTTTGATTTTGGATCTTCACATTCTTCAACTATTTTATCAAAGTCATCTTCTGATTTATGTTCTTCCATTCAAATAGCTTGTTCAAGGAATCAAACATCTATTTATGTGTCTTCAGGGAAGACACTTGTAGTATAAGGTGATCCTTGATTGAATCATAAATGATCTTCTTGGCCTTGACCAAGTTCTTCTTATGTAAGGATTTTAGCCTCATCTCCCTCTAGAACTAGAACCTCTCCACTTATGTACGTATCCAATTCATTTTCTTCAAGAACCAGTGAAATCCTATACTTCCATGCTTGGAATTTGTCATCTTCAGCAAGATGGTGTGATTAGGAATCTTGAAATGAGAACCTCGACTGTAAATAGCAAATGATTAGATCTTATCAATTTGAGGTTTCCATCCTGGTTCTGGATCTGGTTTATCTAGGGTTTGTTAGAGAAACCCTAATTTTCAAATATTGGAATATTTCATATCTTATTGGATAGAAAGATGCACATTTTCAAGGTGATTTGTCCAATGTACTCCTTTTCTGAAAACAATGGAGGGGAGCTCCTAGAACAAGAAGCCCTAGTTTTCCAATTTCCTCTGTAGAAACACCTGATATTGTTTCATTGGTATATATGAAATTAATACTCCTATATGTCTGAAACTGAGTACTATAGTATCCTCTCCCATCCTCTTTCCAAGGCCAAAGGTTTGAGCAGAAATGGTTTCTTCAATTGGGACTTATGAGAGTTTTCCCAAGCTGACTTGTTTCAGGACTGTTCAGCATAGCGAAGTTGTACAGACTTCCATGTGTCACTGTTTCATCATTAGGGTCTGAAACTTTTACCATAGAAAGTAGATTCCATGCCCTATCTGGTATATCTTAAAAAATTTCATTTCAATCTTCGTAGCCCAAGATATAGAAATTCTTGCTAGGTATCCTATTTAGGGATGAATCTTGGAAGAGGCTAGAACCCTAATTTGGAGGAATAGTGATCCGACGGATTATTCCACCTTAATGGTCCAATATGGTACATGGTTCATAGAAGCTGTGCGTGAAGGAAATTGGACAGCGGATACACCAAGAAGCCACGCAGATCGGAGGACAGAAGAGAATTTTCTTCCGCAATGGCAGGGCTTGGAATCCTTTTCTCTTCCGCAACGTTGGGGATTGGAAGCTTTTCCCTTCCGCAACAGTGGGGATCGGAAGCCTTTTCCTCATCCAAAACATCAGGGATCATAAGCTTTTCCCTTCCTCAATGGCGGGGCTGGGAATCTTTTTCCTTGTCCACAATGTCGGGGATCAGAATCTTTTCCCTTCCGCAACGGCAAGGCTCAGAAGCCTTTTCCTCGTCCGCAACGTCGGGGATCGGAAGCTTTTCCCCTTCCACAATGGTGGAAGCTTAAAGACGTTTAGACAGATCAAAAGTTAGAGCGATAACCAATCCGCAATGATGGCCACAAGCTTGATCGGAAGAACAATGCTTCTGGCAGCCGCAACGGCGGTAGCCCAAAACTTAAAAGATCGGCGAAATAACTTGATGGAATCGAAACAAGAAGTGGTGCATCATCCGCAACTGCAGAAACCAAAGTAACAAGACTTTCGACATGAAAAACAGCCGACAGTTGATTGAGACAGAGATCATCGGAGGAAAAATATCGGAGCCCGTTGCGTATCACTCTTCCGCAATGACGGAAGCCCGGATAACTAAAACTTCTGATTCAAATACTCAACATTTGTTCACGTGGGGATTTTCCATCATGGTTTTTGCATTTGGTACATAGTTTGGATGCAACATCTCAGGGAATGGAATTGATGCATTGGTAACATTATCTTTTGGGTTCTTTGGTTCAGTTAAGGAGATGAACAGTCTGTTATGATGACGAGTTGGCATTTGGCAGTGGATGTGAACAGTCGCATTCTCTTTGACGCTTCGGCTCATTTGTAACGGAAAAATTGAGGCTTAAATAGAGGAAGCTGGCAACCAGAAGGGGGACAATGAGGGACGCAGTTCGTTGGGAGCATAGTGCCGCATTTTCTTTGTGATGAGAAGCTTCAGAGAGCATTTTTTCTATTCCTTTTGAAGTTGGCTATCCTCAGTTATACTGGGCTTCTTTTGTCTGTTGAAGTCCAGTTGTGTAACTTTCAGAGACGAGGTCTTGAATACTTTACTCTTGATGTCCAGTGTCTGTGATTAATCCAGAACCATTTGTACCATTTTAAGAAATTAATTGGATCGGTTCCCATTGGAGAGGGGCCTGGAGACGTATCTCAGTGGAGGGGGTGAACTCCGTTATCAATTTCTATCTGTGATTTTGGGTCCTGTGTTTTCTGCTTGGCATTTGTTTATCAGTCTTGTCTTCATTCCTGTTCTGAGCATTTAATTTCTGTTAATGCTTTTCCTTTAATTAACCTGTGGCATGCATTCTTTTACAACAAAGTTTTAATGCACTCAAGTTGAGGTCCTACGGATCATATTTGGTATCAGAGATGGTTGACTGTTGTGCAAGTTTGTGAATTATTACCAGGTCCAGGTTAAAGGTTGGTGAAGGAGAATTAGTTGAAGGAGATCCTGAGATTGGCTCCAGGAGAACATTCTCAAGAACCATGTCTTCTCCATGAGGGGAAGAAGAAGGACATACTAAACGAGAAAAACCTGTCATTTCTGAAACTGAGTTTCTAGAGGCTTTTATGAGCATGAAAGCCATGATGGAAATTCTAATCAATGAGTGAGCAGAAAGGAAGAAGAAAGAAGAAGGATCTTCATCCAAAGATGTAGAAGTGAAGAAGGAAGAAAAGGGTAAAGAAGTAGGAGGTGATGGTGATCCTCCTGACACTAATCAAACTTTCTCTTCTTCTCATACTTCTCATTCAAATAATGCAAGTCCTAATATGCCTTATTTCAAATTGGATGTAAAATTTGAATTACCTATTTATAATGGAGATGTAGATGCTGAAAAATTAGACAATTGGATCAAGCAGCTTGAAGTATATTGCAGGGTGCAGGGCATTAATGATGACCCTTCCAGGATTCAATTGGCCACTTTGAGAATGAGTGGAATGGCTCTTACTTGGTGGGAGAGAAAGATTTATCAAGATCTTCGAAAGAATGGTAAAATTATTTCAGTTTGGAATGAATTCATTGAAGTATTGAGGAAGCAATTTTATCCTTTAGGTCACATGCAACAATTAACCATGAATTGGCAAATGTTTAGACAAGCTAAAGGACAAAGCATTCAAGATTATACTCATGAATTCAGAAAGAGGGCTATTGCATTGAATGTTTTATTAGATACACAGGAAACTCTTCTTAAGTACATTGGTGGCATGCATTCTTATTTGAAGCATACTTTGTTGATGTTTAATCCTAGTAATTTGGATGATGTATGTGTTCAAGCTACCCATTTAGCGGCCAGGAGTAAGCATGCTAATGATACTTTTGTGAAGAAGTCATTTAAATTTGACAGCAAATCAAAAGGTAAAGATAAGGGGAAAAAGAAGATGGCTACTGTTAAGAAAGAAGGTGAAAAGCCTACATGTTCGCATTGTCAGAAGGGACATGATGTCTCTAAGTGTTGGAAACTTCATCCAGAGTTAAGGCCAAAGAAGTACGAAGGAAACATAGACAAAGGAAAAACAAAATCTACTGCAGCCGTTATTCAAGACTTGGGATCCAACTCAGGTGATGAAACAAAGGTTACAGCTGTCGGAATCCAAGGCAAGGACAAAAGTATCTCACTTCCCATTGATGCACAATCCAATTCTAGTCAAAGTACAAGTCTGCCATCTACTTCTAAGCAAAATGATAAAGATAGAAGTGTACTGTTTCATGTTCATGTCATTGCAAATCACACTAAGATTGATACATTGTTTGATAGTGGTTCACAAGTAAATCTGATACTAGAAGAAGTGTTTAGGAAATTGCATTTAGTTACCGTGCCTCATGAAAATCCCTATCCTTTAGGTTGGGTTACTAATGATACACGATTGCAAGTTACAAGGAAATGTGTATTAAAATTTGCAATTACTGAAAATTTTAGGGATGAGGTAGAATTGGATGTAGTGCCACATGACATTTGTGGGATTGTACTTGGGAGTCCATATTTGTATGATTGGAAAGCAGTCTTTTATAGAGAGCAGAATAGGTATCATCTTTTTAAAGAAGGTATGGAATATATTGTACGAGCACATAAGATAAAAACCAATCTAGAAATAGTCTCTGCAGGACAAATGAAGAGGTTGGTAAATGCTAGTAAGGACTTTGTGTTGATGATGGTTAAGATGAAAAATGATGAAGTCTCTAAATCTTTTGAAGAATGTGACCCTATGCATAAATATGAACTGATTGACATCATTTATGAGTATGATGATTTGTTTCAAGATCTGAAGGGGTTACCTTCGAAGAGAGAGATTCAGCATGAGATACATTTGCAGCAGGATGTGCCACTCCCAAACATAGCCATGTACCAGATGTCTATAATGCAGAATGAGGAGATCAAGAAGCAAGTTCAGGAGTTGATTAAGAAGGGGGTCATCCGGCCCATCACTTCTCCTTGTGGCTCTCCCATAGTCTTGGTTCCAAAGAAGGATGGGTCTTGGAGGATGTGCATTGACTATAGGGCCCTTAACAAAATCACCATTAAAAACAGGTATCCTCTTCCTCATATTGATGATTTACTTGATCAGTTGAAACATGCAACTTACTTTACAAAATTGGATCTGCATAGTGGGTATCATCAAATCCGTGTTGCTAAGCATGATGATTGGAAAACAACTTTCAAAACAAAATAGGGTTTGTATGAATGGCTTGTGATGCCTTTTGGGCTCTGTAACACACCTGCTACTTTCATGCGGGTCATGAATGATGTCTTTCGTTTATTCATTGATGATTTTGTAATTGTATACTTGGATGATATGCTTGTGTTTAGCAAAGCTTGGGAAGAGCATGTTGTACATGTGAAGAAAATTTTAGATGTACTGAGAAAGGAAAAGATTTATGTAAAAATGCCTAAATGTGAATTTGCTAAATTTTTTTTACTATATCTAGGCCATATTATTGGTGGAGGCCACCTACGAGTGGACCCAGTCAAGGTTGCTATCATTGTAAACTGGCCATGGCCTAACACCATTACTGAAATCAGAAGTTTTTTGGGTGCGGTTCAGTATTGGAGGAAATTCATTTCTGGGTTTTCTTCCATTGCTCCTCCATTACATGCGTTGATAAGCATTAAATAAATTTTCTAGTGGGGAGGAAAGCATAAGAAATCCTTCGACACTTTGAAGGAAAAGATTAGCACAGCACCAGTTCTGACATTGCCAGATTTGCAGCAGCCATTTGAGATCGAAACCGATGCCAGCAGGTTTGCCATGGGAGCAGTTTTGATGCAAGGAAGGAAGCCAGTCTGTTACCATTTAGAGACATTCTCTACTGTGGTAAGTAACTATCCGACCTATGGAAAAGAATTGTATGCTTTAGTACAGAGCGTAAAGAAGTGGAAACATTATATCATGGGAAAAGAGATAGTCATACATACTGATCATCAGCCACTTCAATATTTACAATCTCAAACTAAAATACAAAAAAGTAGGCATTTAAGATGGATGGGGTTCTTACAACAGTTTCATCTCGTAATTAAGTACAAAAAGGAAATTCATAATAAAGTAGCAGACATGTTATCAAGGCCACCTACAAATGCTTCAATCATTCTTCAGAATAGTTCATTAACACATGAAAGTTATATTGAACATTATGCAGAAGATAAAGATTTTAAGAAAGTATATGCATCACTAATACATGGTAAACAGGAAGAGAACTATTTTGTGCATGAACAGCTCTTGTATCATCTCGGTAAACTCTGTATTCCAGAGAAAGAGAGAGTGCATGTGATCCGAGAGGCACATAGTTCATTGATTGCAGGACATTTTGGAGTAAGTAAAACACTGTATGTATTGCAGAATCATTGTTATTGGCTTCAAATGCAAGAAACTGTAGCTAAATATATAAGGGGTTGTGTTATGTGTGCAACAAGTAAGCCTAGCAATAGGAAATTGGGTTTGTACACTCCTCTTCCAGTTTCTTCTCGTCCTTGGGAAAGTATTTCTATGGAATTTGTAGGGGGACTACCTATGTCTAAAAAAGGGCATGATTACCTATATGTTGTTGTGGATAGGTTCAGCAAAATGTGTATCTTAATGCCATGTAACAAGCAGATCACTACTGAAAAAACAACTCTTTTAATCTTTCAAAATGTTTGGGTACATTTTGTGCTGCCCATGTCTATTGTATCTGATCGAGATTCCTGGTTCTTGGGAAAATTTTGGTCAACTTTATGGGATCTTATGGACACTAAACTGAAGAAAAGTACAGCTTTTCATCCATAGACCGATGGGAAAACGGAGGTAGTGAACATAACAGTGGTTCAGCTGCTCAGAGGATATTGTAGTAAGCATCCTAAACTTTGGGATGAGCAGTTGCAATATATACAGCATGCTTACAATCATGCAGTTCATTCTTCCACTAAAAGATCTCCTTTTGAAACTTGTTTTGGTTATCTGCCAAAAACACCGATGGACTTCTCTTTTGGCAAAGATGTAGTGGATGGACATCATGATGCAGATAAATATTTAAAGTTCATTCAGAGGATCCAAGCAGTGTAGCAGGCAGTTCAAGAACAGTTGGAGAAGAGCCAGGCAAAGTACAAGGCCAGGCATGATAAGCATCGAATTGATCATCAATTTCAGGTAGGTGACAGAGTTTGGTTACATATCACCAAAGAAAGGATGAAAGGTGAAGGTAAAAATCTTAAACCTATCAGGTATGGTCCTTTTGAGATCTTGGAAAAGATCAGTACTAATTATTTTTGCTTGAATTTACCTCCATACATGCAAATTTATTCAGTTGTCAATGTTGAGCATCTTAAATTGTATGAGCCTCCTATGATCATGGACGAGGAAATTAACATACAGATTCCTTCAGTTGATGATTTGGCACCTGAATATATGAGAGAATTGCAGGATGATGTTATTCTTGACAGAAATGTAAGAACTTCATGAAGGGGGAATGCTGAGTACCTTCGAGTGGGGCTGAAAGGAATGCATCCTAGCAAAGCAAGATGGATGGATATTGGTAAAGTGAGGGAACTTTACCCTCACTTACTTGCAGAATAATTCAGGCTTTTGGTGGTCCAAATGCACTCCAATGGGGAGGATTGATCCGGCGGATTATTCCTCCTTAACGGTCCAATATGGTACATGGTTCATAGAATCCGCGCGTGAAGGAAATTGGATGGCGGATACACCAAGAAGTCGCATAGATCGAAGGACAGAAGAGCATTTTCTTCCGCAATGACGGGGCTCGAAAGCCTTTTCTCTTCTGCAACGGTAGGGCTCGGAAGCCTTTTCTCTTCCGCAATGTTGGGGATTGGAAGCTTTTCCCTTCCGCAACGGTGGGGCTCGGAAGCCTTTTCCTCATCCGCAACGTCAGGGATCGTAAGCGTTTCCATTCCGCAACAGCAGGGCTCAGAATCCTTTTCCTCATCCACAACGTTAGGGATCGGAAGCTTTTCCCTTCCACAACGGTGGGGCTCGGAAGCCTTTTCCTCATCCACAACGTCGGGGATCGGAAGCTTTTTCCCTTCTGCAACGGCGGAAGCTTAAATATGTTCAGACGGATCGAAAGTCGGAGCGATAAGCAATCTGCAACGACGGCCACAGGCTTGATCGGAAGAACAATGCTTCCGGGAGCCGCAACGGTGGTATCCCAAAACTTAAAGGATTGGTGAAATAACTCAATGGAATCGGAACAAGAAGTGGTGCGCCATCCGCAACTGCGGAAACCAAAGTAACAAGACTTCTGACACGAAAACCAGTCGACAGCCGACTGAGACAGAGATCATCGGAGGAAAAATATCAAAGCGCATTGCGTATCACTCTTTCGCAATGGCGGAAGCCCAGATAACTAAAACTTCTGATTCAAATACTCAACATGCGTTCGCACGGGGATTTTCCATCATGGTTTTTGCAATTGGTACATAGTTTGGATGCAACGTCTCAGGGAATGGAACCGACGCATTGGTAACGCTTTCTTTTGGGTTCATTGGTTCAGTTAAGGAGATGAACAGCTTGTTATGATGACGAGTTGGCATTTGGCAGGGGATGTGAACAGTCACATTCTTTTTGACGCTTTGGCTCATTTGTAACAGCAAAAATGAGGCTTAAATAGAGGAAGCTGGCAACCAGAAGGGGGACGATGAGGGACGCAGTTCGTTGGGAGAACAGTGCCACGTTTTCTCTATGATGAGAAGCTTCAGAGAGCATTTTTGCTGTTCCTTTTGAAGTTGACTATCCTCAGTTATACTGTGCTTCTTTTGTCTATTGAATTCCAGTTGTGTAACTTTCAGAGAGGAGGTCTTGAAGACTTTACTGTTGATGTCGAGTTTCTGTGATTAATCCAGAACCATTTGTACCATTTTAAGAAATTAATTGGATCGGTTCCCATTGGAGAGGGGCCCGGAGACGTAGCCCAGTGGAGGGGGTGAACTCTGTTATCAATTTATGTCTGTGATTTTGGGTCTTGTGTTTTCTGCTTGGCATTTGTTTATCAGTCTTGTCTTCATTCCTGTTCTGAGCATTTAATTTATGTTAATGCCATTCCTTTAATTAACCTGTGGCATGCATTCTTTTACAACAAACTTTTAATGCACTAAAGTTGAGGTCCTATGGATCATATTTGGTATCAGAGCTGGTTGACTGTTGTGCAAGTTTGTGAATGCTTACCAGGTCCAGGCATTATCAGACTTTGGTGTCTTTTGGAAAGTTTTAGATGACTCAAATACCTTTCCAATGGTGCATACAAGAGGTCAAAAAGAGTTACAAAACTAAATATATGGGTCCTCCAATATAGGTGTTTTTTCAGTGACTTTCATGAAGTGTTATCATGGAGGTGTTGACATGTGACAGAATCATCAGAAAGTAGTCACAGGTAGAGATGTGTCATTTTGAGCTATAACAGATGCTTCGTAATGTATGAGGTTAGAGGGGAAGACGATAGTTGAAATACATCATAAAGGAAACAACTGAGTATGGAGAGAGTAGAGAGTCCAAGATCAAAAGGCTCGAATAAAGGTACCTGAAAGAGAGATAAATGTCAGACAAAACTTATCTCTAGGAAATAAAATTCTATATACAAATGATCTCCATAAAGATATAGGTGGATCCAACATATTTATAACTGATGAAACTATCATGGTTGCTCAATATGCAAAAAGGCACCATATCAAATCTAAAGGAGTCATGGGCCACAAATGAACAAGGTGGACCCATGCTCAACAATCGATCATAGCCACAAGAATACAAGTTGGATGTATGTCTCAGCAAAATGTCATATGAAGTGTGACAAGGTCTTGTGCAACTTGGGTAATAACAAAAAATGATGATGCTGTTGATGTAATTGTAACTTCAGAATGTATTCACTTGTATTTCTTATGTATTGTAACCTGATGTTTATTCCGGGATGTATTTGGAATGTACTTGAGTCATGTCATGCCCCAATGTTCCTATAGAGAGGTTCTATAATGGAAACAAGTCATTTGAAGTAATTGTGGGTAACCCTCCTATTGGTCAAGGGTTAAAGTTCCCGTAGTTTCGGGGCATTAGAGTTATTAGACTCACCTAGTGAAGTCGAACCTAGTTGGGTTTAGTCAAGTAAGGAATTATTATATAGTAGAGAGCTAGCCTCTCTATTTATCACACACTCACTCACACTTAGTTGTAGCGCATAGATGAGGAAGAAGAAGACACTGGGGTAAGGAAGAAAGAGGTTACTGCTGTTGGGAGATCATCTTACTGTTTTGGGGTTTTACTTTTGGTGCTGATTCTATCTCTAAGGAAGTTGCGGGGTTTTCTCCATTTATGGTTTCCCTGAGGAAAAACATTGTGTTCATTGTCTCATGTGTTTGATTTCTCTGCTTGTTATTATCTCAGTTAAAGATCCTAATATAATGCTAGCTTAATGTTGAAAATATAACATGGTATCAGAGATAACCTGAGAAGAAGACATTGTGCAGCTATGGGAACTAGGGATTCCTAGTTTGTGGATCTCTCTCCATAGTTTTTCAGAAAAATAAGGTTGGAATAACTCTCCTCCATAGGGCGCATCTTTCTGTCAAAGCAGAATCCAATTCTGAGGTTTTTCAGTTTTGGACCCGACACTACTGCTGGAAATTAGGGCTTTTAATAGAAGTGGAATTTTTTAGTGAGTCCAGGCCTGGATTGATATCCTCCTCAAAATCAAAGTTAGGGATCAATATTAAATCATTTGGTTGGACAGAACTTCGGAAAAGTAAAACCCTAATCTGCTCCTGAACTAGCACTGCATAATTTCACCTCCAAATCCAAATCCAACATCTTGACCTGGTAAGATCTAAATATTTTGTATTTCCATTTGAGGTTCTCAATTAATATGTCTCATCATACCAAAATTGATGAAAATCTTGAGGGAGATGATAACTTTGAAGGGTGGAAGTATAGGATCTCCCTGGTCCTGGAAGAAAATGAGTTGGACTCCTATATCAGTGAGGAGGTTCCAGTTCCAGAGGGAGATGAGGAAAAGGCCTTACATAAGAATAAATTTGTTATGGAAAAGAGGATCATTGTTGATTCAATCAAGGATCACATAATACCACAGGTGTCCTCCCTAAAGACACCTAAATATATGTTTGATGCCCTAACCAAATTGTTTGAAGGGAAGAACATAAACCAGAAGATGACTCTGAGAAACCAACTAAAGAATGTAAATATCCAGAATGTAGAGACCATTTAGTCTTACTTTACAAGGTTATCTTAGATCAAGGAACATCTAGAAGCAGTAGATGAAGAAGTGGAGAATGCAGAGATTATAATGACCACCTTGAATGTTCTCCCTAGATCATGGGACTCCTTTATTCAAGGAATCTGTGCCAGAAAGAATTTAGTTAAGTTCAACAGACTATGGGAAGAGTGCTCTCAAGAAGAAGCTCAAATAGCAGCTTGAGAAGAAAATATGGAAAGTGAAGATCAAGATCTCACGGTACATTCCAAGAAAACTAGAAGAAGTTCTCATCACCCCAGAGGTAAGCACTCTCACAAAGATAACAATAGAAAATATTTGTCTAGAATCAGATGTTATACATGTGATGAGAAAGGACACTATGCTAGAGAATGTCCTAGAAACAAAAATGTCTCTCACAAGAAGAAGGGAAACAAGAGAAGAAATCATGCTCATGGTGAAAAGGATGATGAACCTTCTACAAAGAGAACCAAATATGAAAGTGAAGATTCTTCAAGTGATGAAGAATATGTTTTGATTTCCGCTCTTACGGGAAACATTACTCATGGAAGCAATGATTGGATTATAGATAGTGAGGCTTCCAAACATATGAGAGGATTCAAGGAATCCTTTGTGAAACTATCAGAACATGAATCACCTCACAAGGTGAAGCTCGGAGATGACTACCAGTATCCAATAAAAGGTAGTGGGGAATCCTCCTATAAGCTAGACTCTGGAAAGTCTATGACAATGAAGGAAGTATTGTTTGTACCAGTACTAAAGAAGAATCTCCTCTCCATATCTACATTAGATGCAAAAGAAATGAGGGTTGCATTTATAGATGGTCAAGTCATGATGTGGCCAAAAGGAAAGACTATTGATGATGCAATAGTGATTGGGGAACAAGAAGGAGGTTTATACAAATTAAAGGGCCATCCAGAACAAGCCTTGGTCCATGACATAGTAGAGCCAAATGATATTTGGCATAGAAGGCTTGCACATGTGCATTATAGAGCACTACCACTTGCAAGAAAAGCTATTGAAGGTCTTCCAGAAATACAAGCAAAACATGATGGGGTTTGCAAAGGATGTGAGAAAGGAAAGAACACAAAGAAGACATTTCCAAGTAGCGAGAGCAAAGCAAAAGGAATCTTGGAAATCACCCACTCCGATGTATTTGGTCCAATGTCATCAAGATCACTAAGTGGGTATGTATACTATGTTTCTTTCATTGATGACTTTTCTAGGAAGACATGGAGTTACTTCATGAAGAATAAATATGAAGTGTTCAGCAAGTTCAAGGAATTCAAAGCCTTGATCGAGAATCATATAGAAAAGAAAATCAAGACCTTTCGATCAGATAATGGTGGAGAATTCACATCAAATGAATTCAAAGAGTTATGCAAAGACTCAGGGATTAAGAGGGAGTTATCCACACCATATAATCCATAGTAGAATGGGATTGCAAAAAGGAAGAATAGAACTATCATGGAAGCTGCAAGAGCTATGCTTCATGATCAAGATCTTCCTATGCATTTATGGGTAAAGGCTGCTAGAACAACAGTGTATGTACATAACCGTACTTCACACAGAGTAATCGTGAACAAGAAACCTGAAGAAGTCTTTTCCTGCAAGAAACCAAAAGTTAGCCATCTCAGAATATTCAGCTGTCCAGTGTACATACACATTCCAAAAGAGAAGAGGACAAAATTAAATGCTTCAGAAAAGAAGGGTATATTTGTGGGATACTTTGAAAGCTAGAAGGATTACAGAATATACTTCCCAGGATTCAAGAAGATCAACATCAGTAGGTATGTAACATTTGATGAAGACTTAGCTTACAAAAAATCCAGAAAGAGACCTACTAAAGAACCTGAAGAAACAGAAGCACCCAGGATTCATGATACAACCATGAATGAAGAAACTCAAGAAGAAGATCGAGAATTTGAAGAACCTCAAGAACCTATAGATCCACCTCAAGAGAAGAATCCTCACAAGAGGAAACCTGCTTGGGTACAAGAAGCTATCCAAGGTGTGAAAATATATGGGGCTACAGAAGAGAATCAAAGAGAAAGAAGGAGGACCAGATCTTGTTCCGGATATGTAGCTTTATTATGTGATTTCATCGATAAAGAACCTTCCAATTATGAAGAAGCGATAGAACAGAAAGAATGGAAGGATGCTATGATCAAAGAGTATCAATTTATCATGAAGAATGATGTTTGGGATGTTGTCCTAAGACCAGAAGGGAAGTATGTCGTAACTTCCAAATGGATCTACAAGATAAAGCATGCTGCAGATGGTAGCATTGAAAAATATAAAGCAAGATTTTTTGCTCGTGGTTTCTCCTATAAAGAAGGAAGAGATTATGAAGAAACGTTTGCGCCTGCAACTAGATACACTTCCATCAGATCAGTACTTTCTCTAGCTGCAGTGATGAAATGTAAGATACACCAGATGGATGTCAAGACTACTTTCTTGAATGGTGTAATGGAAGAGGAAGTGTATGTAGAGCAGCCACTTGGTTTTGAGACACATGACATGGAGTCTCATGTGTGTGGATTGAAGAAATCCTTGTATGGTTTGAAACATGCACCCAAGACATGGTATGGCATATATGATAGATTTCTTTCAAGTTTGGGCTTTACAAAGAGTAAAGAAAATTCCAACCTTTACTACAAGGTTGAAGATGGCAACCTAGTGATGCTCCTATTGTATGTAAATGATCTAATTGTAATAGGTATGGATGGGTTGATTGCTGATACGAAGAGGAAGCTTGCTGCCGAGTTTGAAATGAAGGACTTGGGTATGATGCATTATTTTCTAGGCATGGAGGTGTGGCAGAATACAGATGGAATTTCCCAGGTACAAGGGAAATATACAGTAGATATCCTGAAGAGGTTTGGGATGATGGACTGCAATACCATGACCACACCTATGGCATTGAACCTGAAGCTATTGAGTGATGCTTCATCAGAGATAGTTGATTATATGATGTATTGTCAGATGATTAGGTCCTTGATGTACCAGACGAACATGAGACCAGATATTTGCTTTGCTATGAACACCTTGAGCTAGTTCTTGACAAATCTGAGACATGTTCACTTAATTACTGCAAAGCATATTCTAAGGTACCTGAAGGGTACAGTTGATTATGGGCTCAAGTATGAGGTGAGTTAGAAGATTAATCTGGAGGGTTATGTTGATTCAGATTGGGTAGGCAGTGCATCGAAAGAAATATCACTTCAGGGTGTTGCTTCAGTATGGGATCAAGTGTGATCTCTTTGTTTAGCAAGAAGCAATCCTGTGTGGCACTGAGTACAGCTAAAGTAGAGTATGTCATAGCTTGTTCAGCTAGTTGTGAGGAATTACGTCTAAGGAAGCTACTGTATGATTTATTTGATCTCCAATTGGATGCTACTTGTATATATTGCAACAACCAGAGTTGTGTGAAGTTGTCGGAGAACTAGGTGTTCCATGACAAGTCGAAGCATATCAAGATCAAGTATCACTATATCAGGGATATGGTGTAGAGGGGAGTAGTGAAGCTTTAGTATGTTGTGACGAATGAACAGATAGCTGATGTGTTGATGAATCCATTAGCTAGAGTGAATTTTGAGTACTTCAGGGAGAAGCTCGGTGTTCTCCAAATTGAGGTTCCTTCCAAGGGGAAGTGATGACTCCATGAGCCATTCTGACATGGTGAGAGGATTGGTTCCCTCCACGGTTAGATGTAAGGGCTGAGCCATTCTATCATGGTGAGAGGATTGGTTCCTTCCATGTCAGATATGAGTGCTGACCCATTCTGATATGACTATAGGATTGGTTCCTACATGATCAGATATAAGGGCTATTTCCATTCTTGGATAGGAGGTTCCTGGTCAGTTACTAGGAATAATCGGTCTAGGATTGAGGGCCTTTCTGATATGATTGTAATATCTAGTCTTACATGATCAGATGTGAGTGCATGGCCATTATGATGTGATTGAGAGATGTGTTCCCACTTGATCAGATATAAGGGCTATTTCCATTCTTTGAATGGAGGTACCTGGTCAGTTACCAGGAAAGCTCAGTCTGGAACTGAGGGCCATTCTGATATGACTATGGGATGTGTTCTCACATGATCAGATATGAGTGCATGGCTATTCTAATGTGATTGAGGGATGTTTTCCCACTTGATCATATATAAGGGTTGTTTCCATTATTTGGGAGAATGGAGACACCTGGTCAGTTACCAGGAACCCTCAGTCTAGGACTGAGTGCCCTTCTGACATGGTTAGAGGATTAAGTTTCTTCCATGGTTAGATGTAAGTGCTGTTCCTTTTCACAGATGGTAGTAGGTGTGTCCTACCATGCTAGTGATTGTCAGTGTTGTTCCTTTTCACAGATGGTATTAGGTGTGTCCTACCATGCTGGTGATTGTAAGTGCTGAGCCTTTCCACAGATGATAGTAGGTCCTATCATGCTGGTGGATGTGAGTGTTATGCCTTTCTACAAATGATAGTAGTATTATCCTATCATGCTAGTGGTTGTAAGTGCTAATCATTTTCACAGATGATAGTAGTTTTGTCCTATCATGCTAGTGAATGTGAGTGCTGGGCCTTTCTGATATGATTATAGGATTGGTTCCTACATGATCAGATGTGAGTGCTGGGCATGCCTTTCTGACATGGTGTTGGATGTGTTCCTCTCATGGTCAGATGTAAGTGTTAGGCAGGCCATTCTGACTTGGTGTTAGATATAAGCCCTGAAGAAGACCTACATGGAGGCTAGGCCTACAACCAGCATGAAAAAGGGCTGGCTCTGTAGAACTTCTTATGATGAGAAGAATCATGAGATAGCACCTGTGATGATCCAGTGATGATGATCTAGCAGTGATGATCCAGATCAAGTGATGATCTAGATCAAGTGATGATCCATATCCAATGATGATCCAGATCCAGTGATGATCCAGATCCAGTGATGATCCAAGTCCAGTGATGATGTCCAGTGATGATCCAGATCGAGTGATGATCCAGATCTAGTGATGATGATCTAGATCGAGTGATGATCCATATCTGAAGACGAAGATGACTTGAAGATGATGAGAACTTGACGATGATCCAGATGATATAGAGAAGAAGACTTGTGCTAATAAATTGTGTCAAGAGAATACCTTCCTAGTTAAGAGGGAGTGTTGATGTAATTGTAACTTCAGAATGTATTCACTTGTATTTCTTATGTGTTGTAACCCAATTTTTATTCTGGGATGTATTTCTAACGTACTTGAGTTATTTCATGCCCCAATGTTCCTATCAGGAGGTTCTATAATGTAAACAAGTCATGTCAAGTCATTGTGGGTAACCCTCCTATTGGTCAAGGTTTAAAGTCCCCGCAGTTCCAGGGCACTAGGGTTATTAGAATGAACTAGTGAAGTTGTCCCTAGTTGGGCTTAGTCAAGTTAGTAATTAGTATAAATAGAGAGCTAGCCTCTCTATTTATCACACACTCGCTCACACTCAATTGTAGCGCATAGCTGAGGAAGAAGAAGACACTGGGGCAAGGAAAAAAGAGGTTACTGTTGTCGGGAAATCATCTTACTGTTTTGGGGTTTTACTTTTGGTGTTGATTTTATCTTTGAGGAAGTTGCAGGGTTTTCTCCATTTATGGTTTCCTCGAGGAAAAATATTGTGTTCATTGTCTCATGTGTTTGATTTCTATGCTTGTTATTCTCTTAGTTAAATATCCTAATATAATGCTAGCCTAATGTTAAAAGTCTAACAGATTCTACTGTTGGCCCAAGGTATTCAATCCAAACCAGCCAAAAGGTATGAATCCTAACCATGTGAATAAAGGACCTGAATTTGAACATGGAGGAAACTGTTTGATTATTGGTCAATGATTAGAACCATTAACAAAAGCGAGCGAAACTACCATTAATGAAAATGGTCCCCAAGGTACCTAGTACATTCTAAAAAGAGTGAATAAAAGGACTTGAAGTTAAACACTTGAAGAATCCATCGAGTAGGATACAGTAAGGTACTCCCACTACCCAATAGCGAGGGGAATCGTCATCAATGACTGCAATCCCCAAGGTACTGTCATAAACTCTAAATCTCATTCCCAGAGAAAGAGGAATTCTAGTCGATAGGAAGATATCCTTTGGAAGGAAGGAATTAAGGCATCCTCCACCATCAAACATGAGGTAAGTCAAAGACTAATTGGATCTCGAATTGGTACTAAATTTCATGACAAGGACCGCTGAATACATGATGTAATGAACTGATACCAGGGAATGGATGACAAAAAAGGTCAAGGTGTTGGTTGTGGAGCCTAATCTTCTAGATGCAGAGATATTATTCAGTTGTGATTGTAACCTAGGAGTACTATACATTCATTCCCCTTGCCTTAGGTTTCAGGGGCAGCACCCTCGAGAGACAGGGGTTTGGGGGCAGTGCCCCCAAGAAACGAGGGTTCGGGGGCGAAGCCACTGAGAAATTTTTTTGGGATGTGTGTTGGACAACAATTTTGTGGACCCATGGTATTAGGTTAAACATAGAATTTTCCCATTGTATTTCCCCTATAAAAGAAAGCATTGTAAAACAACTGAGTATGGTATTCTATTGTATTGGAAGAGATATTGTGAGAGCTTGAAGAGGAAGTGCAGTGGTTTTTCTGTAGGGTGTATCCCTTCATATTTCTGGATTGTAATAAAAGGACTGGAAATTTCTTTGTGGACGTAGCCCATCGTTTGGGTAAACCACGTTATATCTGTGTCTCTCTGTAAATTTTTAATGTCTTTTGCATCTTGTTTATTGATTTAACTGTATATCTGTTATTGCTCCGTGGTCCTGTTTTCTAACATAAGGCAACTGCATAATGACCAAAAAAGGTTTAATACTTGAACAGTGAGCATGAAATGAAGGTGACTTAGGTAGATTTTGACATAAAGGAACCAACAACTTTTTTTTCAATGTAGGAGACATTTCCAGATTCGCCATATAATTGAAAAAGAATCCAACTGGAGGAGTTAAAACTTTGAATTAGGATAAGGTCAAAAATTGAGACCCAACTATTGATAGACTCAAAACTAGTTCTTTGTTCAAGGAGACAAGACTTTTTTCCATGATGTAAAATACATGTGAATGAAATTACCTTCCCTCTTTCTTGTAAAGGCTTAACGATTCCAAGAAAGAAAACTCAGGACCTTCTTCATTTTTGGCAAGCTCAAAGAAGAGACAAAATAATGCTTGATAAAGCACTGATTCGTGGATTTTATGAGCTCGAATTAGTGAATGGTCGATGGTGTTTTCATAATTTTGAGAGTCTCAAAACTCCAAAGAAGACTCCATGGGGGTGATTTTTCATAAAGTTAGTCTCCTAAGTTCGAAAAAGTGTAAAACAATACATAGGAGAACTTCCTTATCCTAGGTGAACTAACGTATGCCTTTTTCGTAGCTAGTCAGCAAGGTCTGAAAAAGGGGTGAGCTAATACCATAATGACACACCTTCAGAAGTGAAAGATAACCTGAGTTTAACGAGTGTGAAGGAAGGCATTATCACTCAGAAAGATCCATTTGATTATGAGAAACAGGGTTTACAACAGTAAAATCGATGCTTTGTTCTTTAGGTTTTAACGAGCATGACAAAGACATAAATTACGCTCAAAATATTTTCATGTTTAGGTCCAAAGCATGAAAAGAAGATAACTAAGCTCGAAAAGGTTCCTTTTCTGTAAGTTTAGTCCTCTAGATCTGTTAAAGAGATAAACCTATGCTTGAAGATACTCTTCTCAATTCAACAGAAAAGAGAGTATTCCTTTTTCCTAAGTAATCCATATGGCTGAAAAAAGGGGTAAGCTCATACCTATGTGGATGAGTGTTTAATTTACCTTAATGAGTATGAAAAAAACTAGTTAACTCGAAAATCTAGTCAATTTTAAGGAGTCATATCAGGGCTTCAAGATAACTCCATATCTTTCCCATGAAATTTTAACAAGTCTGTAAAATTCAACTTGTGGACTCCTTACTATTTTTTATGAGCTTGAAGGAGAAGAGAAAGAGTGCTCCAAATGCAAGGAGACAAGTGTCAGAGGCAGGAGAAACTAATTCCAAGCACAAGGAATAGACCTGTGCATAATGCAAGGAACATGAGCAAGATACTCGAGGAATGTATCCTTAAGGTAAAAGGTGTCAATTTGGAAAGGAAAGTTGATACAAGGTTGAGCGATGATGAGAGAAAAGATGAGGGATTATACAACGAGATAAAAGCATGGAATCTGGCATCAGGGTCATAAGCGCGAGCAGGGTACATGAAAATGAGGTTACAGCTTCAAAAACAAGGCAAGGCTAGTAAACAGTTGTGAATCAAACTAAAAATCCTGTCTCCAAGAAACAACAACATCATAATCACATTCAAAAGAAAAGATCCGATGTAGGTCACTTTGGCAAAAACACATGTGACTTTGATATCTTCTACAAAAAGTGTATTCAAGGAAAAGTCAACAAAAGACGATTCTATAGTGCCAAGATATGAGGGTTTATGATCAACAAGATCAACCTCAAAAGAAAAGAAAAAATCAACGAGGAAGATAGAGTCTGCAGGAACAAACTTAGTATCACAGGAGTTGAAAAATTCATAAGAAAAATCAAACTCATCAGGATCACCGACTTCCTGTTCGAAGGAAGAGTCAATGGACTCAACAAGACTAACATAAAAATACCGATCCATGGGAAGATCGGGCTTACTAAGAAAATTAGGGTTAGACTTAGTCACAACTGAACCAACATCCATAATAAGGTTAGACCGTATCAAGGACTATAGGAAGACTTTATCCAAAAGAAGGAGATCATCGAAGATAGGAAATATGTCTAAACTTTCAAATGGATCGATGGAGTGGAGAGAAGGCTCCATAGTTTGTATAAGATGACTCACCTAGTCAACTGCTGGGACCAAGTCCTGAGAAGGGAGGCATGAAAACAGAGGATGCTTCTTAGTAGAAATTGAATGCAAAGGAAAATGAGGCGACATAGCTCACCCATGGCCGAGGTAGTATCTATAGAAACACTAGGAATTAATAAATGAAAGACTTGGTATCTAGCTAGGGCAGGAGACAGATCAAGAAAATCCAAATAATCGATAGTGACAATTTATTATCCATGATAAAAGTACATCACATGAAATAATGTTGAAACCACAACTTTCATGTCATAAACATAATCACTCCCAAGGAGCATATTGAAGTCCAAAGGGTATTCTATCACCATAAAGTCAACTAAGACAGTCTTCCCACCCAAAGTAACAGGTGTTTGAGCAAAAATTACTAAGGCTATACTAGTTCTTATATAATACGCCAGCAAATAACTAGCCATCGATACAAGGTTGGGAGGTTCCATGCCTCACTAAGCACAAGTATACAATATACTAACTGAGGCTCCTTCTTCAACAATACAACACACAATTGTGCATTGTCCAACTTTGAAATTTATATGGAAAGGTGCATCAAAAGGAAGGTGTGGCTCAACTAGGCTATCCCAATCAAAGGAAGCAATTCGAGAGCTTAGTGGGGGTTCATCTGAAGCAAGTTTAATGCCCCCCTGTTCAGTAAGTTCTGAATTGGAAGTGAAGAAAATGTGACTAGCAAACACTTCAATCTCCAAAGGAAGAGTGGGATTGATCAACAATGGAATCGACTCAACCGCTTCATGAGAGTGGAGAGTGGGTTTGACCAAAGATGACATTGGTTCAATCACATCAGGATCACTCTCCAAAAGAAGAGTGGGATCAACCAAAGATGAGATTGGTTTGAACACTTGATCAACCAAAGTTTCAGTAGGTTGTTGAGAAACTATAGGTTGTTCAGGAGAAGGAAATTCTTGAGTCTCGGACCACACTCTTATCACCTATGTGATAACAAGGCACTAGTAAGTAAGATGATCTCCCTCACATAACTTACAAAGGAACTTAAGTTTTCACTTCAAATGACTAGTTTTCTCAATGGTGTCAACATGACTAGCAATGGATGACTATTTTCTCTCAGCATGACCTACAGAGGCTGAGATTTTTCCCCCATCATGACCACCATAGGCTGGGTGACTAGGTCCAACCTAACTAAGAGAGGATGGTTTCTGAAAAAATTTAGGATGTTAAAAAATGGGATAACGATGAAACCAAACTCTTTGTACCTCCATGATGATAGGGCATAGATAAGTAAGGCGGTATCCCTCACAAAGATTATAAGGAAACTTAGGCTTGTGTTTTGAATGGTTAGTCTTTTCAACAGTGTCAACATGAATCATAGTGGTTAACTGTTTTTCCTCAACATGAACCACAAAGGCTGAGAGATTCCCCCAACGACCTGCAGAGGCTAAGAGACTGGGTCCAACATGACCTGTAGAGGTTGGATGAGCAAGATCAACATGCTTTGTAGTAGTTGAGTGTGTGCCCCTAGCATGACCTTCAGAGGTTGGGTGGATGGATCCAACATGACCTGCAGAGGTTGGATGGGGAGGTTCAACTTGACCTATAGAGGTTGAATGGGTTCCCTCTTGCGTATGTGTCTTCTTCCTATTCTTCCTTCTTTTACTCATTTTATACTGTTAGTTATTAGTATCAGTACTTTCACTGCATGAGGTAGAAGGAGGAGGAGAAGTAGCTACAAGTGAAGGAGAAGCAGTTTTTTGATGCCCTTGATATAAGGATCTTACTTGAGAAGAATCAAGAGATTTCAATATGGTTGGAGTGGAAAGCAACCACACTGGTATCCATAGGGTGAATCCAGGTAGATTCAAAGTGTCCATTAAAGGAACACCAACATTCCCTATGAGAGAAATAGCACAAGGAGTTCCGAGCAAGGGGGGATCCTAATTGGTATTCATAGGGGTGTTAGCCATAGTTTCAAACAATAAGAAAAAGTATGAGGTCGATAGGAAACCAACAATACAAAGAACACACCACTAGAAAAATAACTACTATCAATCCAGGAAAAGAAATATGCCTTCCAAAGGAAATTATAGGATGATGAGGGCTCAAAACTGTTACCACCTAAGTTGTACTTAGTGTTTTTTTATCAAGTGATCACGGTGAATTAGACAAAGATTTTTTTGTTTGGACTTTAGAAGACCTTCAGAAGTGCTTCTAGGAAGTGCTTGTTGTACTATATCACATGTTCATACACCATGAGGGAAATTTAATAAATGTTCTAACATGATAGTGCCTATAAAAGAATCAGTCTCTTAGAATTTATTTGTTAATCCGATCAGCCCAAGGTGTTTTTTCCCTTGGTTATTATTGGTTGTTGAATAAATGATTGATAATTTCTGAGTTTTTCACTCAATACCTCTAAAGTTGGGGTGGTCAGCTTGGCATTTAGGCCTATTGAGGTTATTAGAGTCTATGTGTCAATGTATGAACATGGTAGGCATCATGGTCAAGTCATATGAACATGTCTAAGTCCCCTTAGGTTTTTAATTCTTTTTAAAAGTTTTTTAAATTTTAAGTTTTACACAAAAACTTAGGCTATTTTTCAATAGTCTAATTGGAATAGTTGGTTTTGTAATAAAAGTGGGCCAAATAATCAGTTTCAGTCATGGGGGTGCTCATTTTCAAGCTAAGAGGACCCTGTAAACCCATAGACCACTATTTTCAAGTTTTGAGTGATTTTCCATCACTCAGGTCAGAAAGCCCCAAAAAATCAATTATTGATTATTTTAATTAATAAATTGATGAATAATGGAGCAAATCCAAAATCCTAGATCAATGGATTCTCAACCGATTTGATTGTAATCAGTATCATTGGCACCAGATTGATTGGATATGAAAAATCCTTGACTAAAGGAGGTGATCTGGACAGATCCAAAGTTGAACTTTAGCCTCCTTTATGGGAATTGCGTCCTCTCTCTCTCTCCTCCACATATGTGGGCTCTTCTGTAAGATATGTGGTTGATGTTTCAGTTAGCACGTTGATGTGTTAGCTCAATCAACCCCCCGATTGACAAGTAGACTTAGTGGAAGCTCAGTTTAGCTTCAGATTAGGCATTGATGGACTCTCCTTCAGCTGCAGTGGTCTATCTCCTTGGGATTTGCACTCCCTCTGGGACGGGGTTTCAATTTTGTGTATAATTAAAGCATGGTTGTCTCCTTTTTGAGTTATTTAGAGTTGGATTGAGGAGCCATTGTTGTTGTAATACTATGTAATATATTTTTCTATTGGAATAAAGTGAAGCTTTGGAGGCAAGATGGTGTCATGTCATTGTATGTGTGGATGAGCATTGCCATGTTTCACTAAGGTAACCTGTATTTATGTTCATAATTTGTTGATCGTTTGTGGATTCATTGCTATGATTGATAATAAGTTTATTGTAATATTGATAGGAAAGGATTTTGTTAATATGTTTATTTTCCATCTCTTTCCTTTTTGATACATTTTTATAGATCTAGATTTAGCATGTTTTATAAGTTTATATGCATGTTATTTTGAAATCTCTATGTATGTATTAACCGGATCTCACAAGTATTTTGGAAAGTCTTTGGATTCAGTTGCAAGTTCCTATCTTGGAGAGGATGCTTATCTAGTTTTCTTCTTCACTCTCTCCAAAACCCTTCAAAGGCATAGTCCCTTGACATTCCACCGGAAATCTCCACAGTTGATCTTCAAGGCTTCCAGCAACAAATGTTCTTATTTTCCTCTTCCTCCATTTTTTTCTAAAATCGGTTCAGTTACTTGTTTGCAGATTTAAAATTGTTCATATATACCAATTTCAGAGTTTATTTTAAATATATATTTCTTCCTTAAAGCTCATAAACTATATCTCATTCCTAAAAGAAAATTTACAAGCATTCTAGATTTAGTTTTAGGAAAAATTGTCATTTTTCAAGGCTGTGAAAGTAGATCTAAAGCTTGTTGAATGCATGGTTATTTCTTTAGATTCTAAATTTTTTTATTCATATATTTAAGTGCTTCATATTTTCTTCCTCCAAATCAGGCCAAGATCCCAAGGAAAGCTTGCTTTCCTTGGTTTCTTTTCCACTTCTTTAAAAACTAGTTTTAACTTAGAAGTTTTGGGTAAAATGTTTGTTCATCCAAAAGTACTTTCAAAGTAATTTTGGGCACATTTAAATGTGATGATATTGATTTTTTTTATCAGGTGTAACAGAAAATAGGAGGAGGCGCTGTCCGGAAATCATTTTTGGACCATTCGAAACCCCCTAGGGGGTCTTCGTCTTCCAAAATTTCAAATTTTTGCAATTTGTAGACCTTTGGTCTCATTCCATATAAGTACCAGGTGGATTAATATTAGTTTTCTGATATTGTTATTTATTCTAATAAAAATAAAAATCTTTTCGAATAGGCTCTTTCGAGCCTATTCACCATCCCCCCTAGGGGGATCCGCGTCCATTTCACTTTTTTGCATTTTTCCCTTTTTTCCGTTCTAGTTTAGTATTGACATGTAGGATTGTATACTTTTATAATATTTTACATTATTCCATATTTTCAATTCAAAGGTAATCATACTACTTACCCCACGACTTCCTGATTGACCCGCAAGGGGAAAGAGATGCATGGTAGGACTAATTAGAAAACTGGTGTTGTGTACCTCTGATTCCATTTTCATTGATTGTTTTAATAATCATAATAAAATGAACCCCTCCTTTATTACCTGATTGAGGTCCACTTGGACCGGAAGAGGTTCTTGGAGGGTTTTCTTTTTAATAAGAACACCTCTTTTAAAATTTACTAAAAATAAAAAAGACTCCAGTGTGTATGCTCTGTACTTGACCGTGGTTTGTATGATCAGTAAAGATGCATCAAAAGAACTTGAGTGACTAGATTAATTAGTCTTCATCTCCCAAATTGATAGACCATCAAGTGAAAATCCAACGCCTCGAACGAATTGTAAATGGTGGCAAAATACCCAAAGGAGTGGGAACAACTGGAAAGTGACCTCGAGGTTCCAGTCTCTATCACACCCTAATGGGTGCGTTATGAACAATAGTCTCCGAGACTCGGTTCCATCCCACAAACACCTTGTGGGTAGCCGTGAAAGTTCACTTTTGGACATACTCCAAGTACCCGTCAGGTATATCTGGATTCCCCTTTTCGCCTAAATTAATTCATTCACATTCCACATTAATTTAAAATATACCAAGAGACATTTGCAAAACATTATTTCTAGTGAATGCAAGCACATTATTTTCTCTGTTGACTCCATTTAAGGCACTGGTGATTTACTTTGATCAATTCTTTCGATTATATATATATTGAGTGTCATTACTGTGCTTATATGCTTTAAATCTTATATTTTGTTATCTTTTGTATCCCCTGGTTAATTTCAAAACTCCTAAACAACTTAATTAATATAACACCATGACACTAAGTAATTAGCCTTAGTAATTTAAGAGGGTCTACCCCCCTTGGCTTCGTTAGGAGTTAGCCTGTACGGAGGAGTCAAGAACAAGGTGACAGCCTTGACTTGAGACTTTACCCAAGGACACATCGAGTGGCTTGAATATTTATACCACATAACCCAGGTGTGTGAAAGGCGGCAACACTTTTTGGTGCCATTGCCGGGGATAAATATTTTTATTCCTGAGTACGAATTAGCTTATCTTTTTTCTAAACAACTAAAAAGATATAAATTTTTTGATTGATCTAGTCTTTAAAAAACATAAAAATTAAAACTCTATCCATCTAGGGACTCCACTGTCTAATATCCCTTCAATAATTTCTACCCAAAGAAACCGTCGATAATTATTCAATCCTCCCCCTGATCCCAAATGGTTTATTAGGGAAAGATTTAATAGGAAGACTTCCCATAGAAACATTGAAGATTTATGAGACCAATCCCTCTTAGATATCCATCACATATTTGTAGAGAGTCATATAGTACCCATCTCAAGAAATGACAGAATTCTACAAAACCCTTGACTTTTCTCGGATAGCAGGTACTCCCCATGACACTCCAAATGATGCTATCAAGAAGATCCCCATATTCCAAGGAAATAATTCCATCACTGCCAAGTCTCACATTCAAAAGTTTGAAAAGCACCTGGTCAGTTATTGCAATGATGCTACCCATAACCACGAAGATGTCAAAATGAAGCTCTTTGCTTTATCCTTAGAGGCTGATGCTGTAGAATGGTACTTTGACCTAGGTGATGATTCATATAAAAATCTTAATGAATTCCTATAGGGTTTTAAGAAGAAATGGGGAGAAAAGAAAGAACCAAGACATCTGCTTGCTGCCCTTCATAACTTAAAGAAGATGGAGAATGAAACCATGGATGAATTTAACACTAAGTTCAGGGATGTGGTTGCAGACCTCCCTAAAGAAATCAAGCCAAAGGATGCCTCCATCCTCATATCTTACATCGAAGCTTTCACTGGTGATTTGAGTTACCAGTTAAGAGACAAAGAGCCGACCAATCTAAAAACTACTCAGGAATTGGCCGAGAAAATAGAAAGGAATATGTAGTCTTTAGAAAAATCAAACATTCCAAGTTACACTAGGGGAAACACTTCATACAACAAAGAGAAGGGTAAATCCATTGAATTAATAGAAAAGGGAACCTCTAAAGATCCCATGGAAAAGATGACAGACATGATAAAAGACTTGGTTACTAGTCAAAACCAACTTATGTCAAATCATTCTGCACAAATGAATCATATGCAAAACAAAATAATTACAATGGAAAGAAATAATGGACCTAGGAAGTTTCAGCCTAAATAGAATCAAATGTATCAAAAGAAAGATCCTCAACAAGAACCTAGGATTCCAAAGCAGTTAGACTTAGCTAACATGGTAGAAGAAGTAATTCCATGGTGTAGACCGTGTGATCAATTCCACCAAGAAATCACTTGTTATATTGCAAACTAGGTTATAGGACATGGAATTTTTGAGGTCAGTAATCAGGAAACAACGTCAAGCGAGTCTGATCATGTGTACATGGGAGGCCAAACCTACCCTTTATCAAACCAGCATTGGAAACAGGCCACAGATTACAGTTATGAGAAGGATCTCCTTTCCAACTTTTATGGTGCAGTGCGTTCTCCGAAAACAATCAAGGAAATTAAGGAGGCTAGATTCAAGGGTGTAGTTTATCAAAGCAAGGAGAAGCCATCACCATCTAAATAGTACAATCCAAAGGTAACCAGTAGTCCTCTCCCAGAACCCCTTGTTATCCCTAAATCAAATTTTGATATGGGAGAATGGATAAGTAGTGCTAAGATTCATGTTTATCCAACTGATGTCCTTAAAATTCCTGGGAAAAAAGAAAATTTGTTGAAAGCCAAAGAGGATAGTCAAAGTAAAACTCATAATATTGTCAAAGAGGATCCTCTCCCTAATAATAATTCTATATTTGAAGCTGAACATATTGAACCTATAGATATGCCTATAGTCCTCAACAGTGTTGATCTGAAAAGACAAGACCACTTGCCCTCTTAGTTGATAACCTTCTCCTTCATAAGTGCATGTTAGATTCAGGTGCTTCATCAAATGTCATGACAAGAAAAGTAATGGAAAAGATAAAGCTAAGGGTCACCGGAACCTACCACAATGTTTGTACAATGGATGCAAGAGAAGTTGAAGTGGTAGGGATAATCTTAAATTTACAAGTTAAGTTGGCTAGGTATCCTAACATTGACATGACGATGGATGTGGGAGTGATAGATGTTCCAGATAATTGGGGTATGCTGTTATCCATAAAATGGGCCGCAACTCTTGGTGGGTACATTCAAATGGATTGGACATATGCTACTATACCTGCATCAGAAAACACTAGGGTTATACTCCACTGAGAGAAGCTAAGGAAATGACATGTAGAAAACCCTAAGAAGCCCAAAAATGAATTTGTTCATTTCATTGACAACTTTGGAAACTATGCTATTTTGTTAAATTTCATGGCCCCTATTAAGGAAAACATTAAAAATGAAAAGATAGATGAAGTTTGGAAAATGTACTTTGATAGGTCTTATTCCAAAGCCGGAAAAGGTGCCGGCATCGTGATCATCTCTCCTTCAAATAAAGTCTACAACTTTGATTTCAGGTTAGAGTTTGAAGCATCAAACAATGTAGCCGAGTATGAGGCATTGCTCCTAGGGTTAGAAACCGCTAAAGACACGGGGATAAAGATGTTGAACAGAAAAGGTGATTCAGACTTAGTTGTCCTCTAGATTAAGAATCCGTATCAATGCAAAAATAACAGACTAACGAAGTATAGAAATTCCACATGGGACACTATGGAATGGTTTGATGCACTTAACATTCAAAAGATCCATAGGGAAATGAATGGGATAGCAGATAAGTTGGTGGTAGCATCATCCACCCTCCAGCCATCAGATGAAATGATTAGTGGGAATGGAAGGATGGAAATTAATTTCAGACCTTCAATTCCGGATAATATATATTACTGACAGGTGTTTAATGATGATGACCAACTCTTGAGATTCATCCACAATCTCCAAGAGTTTTAAGGTTGCAAGATCAGTTATCAGCAAGAGGGTAAAGAGTATCAGGAATGTGAGGATAATGAAAGGAATCACATCCTGAGTAGCCTTATAGCTTTCAAAAATCTTTTCGATCGACAGGATCATCATAAAAAAAGAAGAAGAAATAAAAACTGGTAATTATATGGAAATAAACATAGGAACTGATAAGGACCCCAAGTTAATAAAAATTGGAAAAGGTACTTCAGAAAAGGAAAGGAACAATTTGATCAACTTAATCAAAGAGTATAGAAATGTGTTGTCCTTTAGTTATGATGAACTTAAAGCCTATCGGGAAGATGTATTTCAACACACTATTCCCCTCATAGAAGAGGCTAAGGTGGCCAAGCCTTTCCGATAAAAACTTAGGTGAATAAATCCTAAGTTGGCCCCCATTGTGCAGAAGGAACTTCAGAAGATGTTAGCAGCAGGGATCATAGTACCTGCAAGAAATTCATTGTGGTGATCCAACTTAGTTGTTGTTAGAAAGAAGAATGGGTCAATTAGAATATGTATAGATTTCAGAAATCTTAATACATCATTCCTTAAATATAATTACCCATTACCTGACATGGAAACATTGCTTCAAAGAGTAATAGGATCAGGATTGATGTCCATGTTGGATGGATTTTTTGGTTATAACTAGGTGTTGGTAAATAAGGAGGATCAACATAATACTACATTCACCACACCTTGGGGTACCTATAAATTTTTAAGAATGCATTTTGGATTATTGAATGCTAGTGCCACCTTCCAAAGAGCCATGGATTTTTCCTTCAAAGAACTTATAGGAAAAATAATAGAAATATATCAAGATGACTTAACTACTTTTTCAAAGGAAAGATCTAACCACATAAGTCATCTTAGGCAGGTTTTCATAAGATGTCGGAAATATGGTATTTCCTTGAACCCTGCCAAGTCAGTCTTTGGGTTGATGAAGGAAAGTTGTTGGCACACATAATTTCTAAGGATGGTGTCAAGGTTGATCCTGAGAGATTTGAAGCCATTAAGAAAGTCGCCTTCTCTCAAAATCTAAAATCTCTCCAGTCTTTCAATGGTCAAATCAATTTCATAAGGAGATTCATCCCAAATTTAGCAGAATTAATGAAACCTCTACAAAAGTTATTAAAAAAGGATGCTAAGTTTGAGTGGACAGATGAAGGGAAAGATGCTTTCAAGTCTATCAAAGATGCCATATCCATGTCCCCAGTCTTGATCAGTCTATATTATTCCTAGGAATTCCAGATATTTTCCTTTTCCTTAGAAGATACCATTGCCGGTGTTTTGCTTCAAAAGAATAAGGAGGGACAAGAGAAACCTATAGCCTTTATGAGTAGAGCCTTGTAGCATTCATAGTTGAATTATACCACCATGGAGAAACATGATTATTCCCCTGTCAAGTCCCTTAAACATTTTAGAACTTATGTAGGTTACTCTAGAATCATTGGGTATGTACCCCATGCAGCTGTCAAGGATATCATGTCTCAACAAGATTGTGTAGGAATCAGGGGTAAATGGGTTTCAAAGATTCAAGAATATTATTTAGAGATAAAACCTACTAAGTTAATCAAGGGGAAAGGTCTTGCAAAGATGTTGACCCAAGGAAATGGAAAGGCCTTAAGAATAATTTGCTAGAACAGTGATTCAAAACAAAGTGTATCAGATGAGCTTCATAGATTAGAGCAACACCTTTGGTATACTGACATCATCTTTTTCCTCCGCAACCTTACATGCCCTGATCACTTACTTGGCCATAAAAGAAGAGCATTAAGATTAAGAGAAACTAAGTATTGTTTAACAAAATATGGTTTGGGTTGGAGAAACCCTGATGGTTTAATACCTAGATGTGTTGATGAACCTGAGTCCAAAAAACTCATGGTTGAGTTCCATTCAAGATTTTGTGGTGGACATTTTGTAGCAAGAAAAACTGCCCATAAAATCCTTAGGGCAGGCTTCTATTGGCCGAACCCTTTTTCATATGTGCACAAGTCTATCAGAGTTTTCCCCCAGTGTCAGTTGTTCACCTAAAAGCAACAAATGAAAGCCTTTCCTTTAAATCCAATAGTAGTCCAGGCTCCTTTCTAGCAGTGAGGGATTGATTTCATCGGTAAGTTCAAGGATAGATCGAGCAATGGTTATTCTTGGATTCTTACCACCACTGACTATTTAACCAAGTGGGTAGAGGTAATACCCACCAAGAAGGCAACCGATACTGTAGTCATGGATTTCTCAGAAGATAAGATTATCGCAAGATTCGGTGTACCAGTGAGGATCATCACAGATAATGGTCCGTGCTTTGTTTCCTCCGAGATGTCATCCTTTTGTTTCAATTACAGCATTGTCCTCTCCCATTAATCCAACTATTATCCCCAAGGAAATGGTCTAGTTGAGTCAAGTAATAAAAACTTAATGACCATAATCAAGAAAACTGTGGGTGATAATAAAAAGGCTTGGGATAGCAAGATCAAGTTTGCATTATGGGCTGATAGAATCACAAAGAAAAGTTCAACTGGGAGGAGTCCTTTTGAACTTTTCTATGGCCTATATGTCACCTTATCGGTCCATTTATAGCTTCCAGTGTATCATCTTCTCCAGAACTTTAACTTAGATTAGGAGGCCATTCAGAATAGAATAAACTAGTTCATCGAGTTAGATGAGATTAGAAAAAATTCCCTTGACCAAAGTATCAGAAATTAAGACAAAGTCAAGATAACCTTTGATAGATATACCCGGCTTGGATCCTTTCAAGTAGGTGACATGGTCTTGCATTGGGACAAACGACAGGAGAAACTTGGGAAACACAGAAATTTTGACAGCTTATGGTTGGGGCCATATATCATTGATGAAGTAGCATGAAGACATTCTTTCTATCTAAATGACCTAGAAGGAGAAAGGTTAAGCCTACCAATAAATGGCTGTCTCCTCAAGATGTTCTTTATTGAGACATCTTGATGCCTTTATTGGCATCGATGGTTTCAAGGCCAATTTCTAAACCTTGCCCTACATGTATTTTTAAATTTTATGTATCATATTGTTGTATTATAGGTGTTTTGTACCATGTTACTAACCATGAAAATTTTCTTTTGTATATTAGTTTTGTAGAATATTTCCTTTTTTGTACATCATAGACTAATTCTGTACATTAGTTTGCTTTTATAGTTGATTTTTTATATACATGTTGCTGACAAAATTTAATTGCTATGCAAGACCCATAGATTCCAGAGTTCTCACATCCTCTTCTTTGATCAGAAGATTGGTGAGAGAATGTGTTCCTAGATGGAGCCAGAATGTTACCACCTAAGTTGTACTTAGTGGTTTTTTATCAAGTGAGCCTGATGAACCGGACAAAGATTTTTTTGTTTGGACTTCAGAAGACCTTCGAAAGTGCTTCTGGGAAGTGTTTGTTGTACTATATCACATGTTCATACCCCATGAGGGAATTATAATAAATGCTATAGCATGATAGTGTCTGTAAAAGACTTGGTCTCTTAGACTTTATTTTTCAATCTAATCAGCCCAGGGTGTTTTTTCCCTAGGTTATTATTGGTTGTTGAATAAACGACTGATAATTTCTGAGTTTTTCACTCAATACCTCCAAAGTTGGGGTGGTTGGCTTGGAATTTAGGCCTATTGAGGTTATTAGAGTCTATGTGTCAATGTATCAACATGCTAGGCATCATGGTCGAGTCATATGAACATGTCAAAGTCCCCCTAGGTTTTAAAATTTTTTTTTAAAGTTTTTTAAATTATAATTTTCCACAAAAACTTAGGCTATTTTTAATAGTCTAATTGGAAAAGTTGGTTTTGTAATAAAAGTGGGCCAAATAATCAGTTTCAGTCATGGGGGTGCTAATTTTCAAGCTAAGAGCACCATGTAAACCCATAGGCTCGCTATTTTCATGTTTTGAGTGATTTTCCATCACTCAGGTCATAAAGTCCCAAAAAATCAATTATTGATTATTTTAATTAATAAATTGATGAATAATGGAGCAAATCCAAAATCCTAGATCAATGGATTCTCAACCGATTTGATTGAAATCAGTCTCATCGGCACCAGATTGACTAGATCTGACAAATCCTTGACTGAAGGAGGTGATCTGGAAATATCCAGAGTTGAATTCCAGCCTCCTTTATGGGGAATTGCACCCTCTCTCTCTCCTCCACACGTGTGGGATCTTTTGGAAGCTCTGTGGTCGACGTTTCAGTTAGCAGGTTGATGTCTTAGCTCAATCATCACCTCGATTGACAATTAGACTTAGTGGAAGCTCATTCTAGCTTCATATCAGACATTGATGGACTCTCTTTCAGCTATAGTGGTCTATCTCCTTGGGATTTTTTCCCCCTCTGTGCTGGGGTTTCAATTTTCTGTAGAAATAAAGCCTTGCTGCATCCTTTCCAAGTTAGTTAGAGTTGGATTGAAAATCCATTGCTATTGTAATACTGTGTAATATATTTTTCTATTGGAATAAAGTGAATCTTTCGAGGCAATATGGTGTCATGTCATTGTATGTGTGGATGAGCATTGCCATGTTTCATTGAGGTAACCTGTATCTATGTTCACAATTTGCTGATTGTTTGTGGATTCATTGCTAAGATTGATAATAAGTTTATTATAATCTTGATAGGAAAGGAGTCTGTTAATTAGTTTATTGTCTATCTCTTTCACTTTTTATGCATGTTTAGAGATCTAGATTCAGCATGTTTTATAAGTTTATATGCATGCTATTCTGAAATCTCTATGTATGTATTAACCAGATCTCACAAGTATTTTGGCAAGTCTTTGGATTTAGTTGCAGGTTCCTAGCTTAGAGAGGATGCTGATCTGGTATACTTCTTCACTCTCTCCAAAACCCTTCAAAGGCATAGTCCCTCGACATTCCACCGGAAAGCTCCACGGTTGATCTTCAAGGCTTCCAGCAACAAATGCTCTTATTTTCCTCTTCCTCCAAATTTTTCTAAAATCAGTCCGGTTACTTGTTTGCAGCTTTAAATTTGTTTATATCTATCAATTTCAGAGTTTATTTTAGATATATGTTTCTGCTTTAAAGCTCATAAACTAGATCTCATTCCTAAAAGAAAATTTACAAGCATTCTAGATCTAGTTTTAGGAAAAATTGTTATTTTTCAAGGCAATGAAAATAGATCTAAAGCTTGTTGAATGTATGGCTGCTTCCTTAGTGTCTAAAAATTTATATTCAGCAAATTAAGTGCTTCATATTGTCTTCCCCCAAAGCAGGCCAATATCCCAAGGAAAGCTTGCTTTCCTTGGTTCCTTTTTCGCTTCTTTAAAGACTAGTTTTAACTTAGAATTTTTGGGTAAAATGTTTGTTCATCCAAAATTAATTTCAAAGTAATTTTGGGCATATTTAAATGTGATAATATTGCTGGTTTTTAGCAGGTGTAATAGAAAAAGGGAAGAGGCGCTGTCTGGAAAGAATTTTTGGACCATTCGAAACCCCCAGGGGGTCTCCGTCTTCCAAAATTTTAAATTTTTGCAATTTGTAAACCTTTGGTCTCATTCCATATCAGGACTAGGTGTATTAATTTCAGTTTTTTTATATTTTAATATATTCCAATAAAAATAAAAATGTTTTTGAATAGTCTCTTTCGAGCCTATTCAAGATCCCCCCTGGGAGGATCTGCGTCTGTTTCACTTTTTTGTATTTTTCACTTTTTTCTGTTCTATTTTAGTATTGACATGCATGATTGTATAATTTGATAACATTTTTCATTATTCCATATTTTCAATTCAAAATTAATCATACTATTCACCCCACAACTTCCCGATTGACCCGCAAGGGAAAAGAGATGCGTGGTAGGACTAATTAGAAAATTGGTGTTGTGTATCTCTGGTTCCATTTTCATTAATTTTTTTAATAATAATAATAAAATCAACCCCTCCTTGATTCCCCAATTGAGGTCCACTTGGACTGAAATAGGTTCTTGGAGGGTTTTCTTTTTAATAAGAGCACCTCTTTTAAAATTTACTAAAAATAACAAAGACTCCAGTGTGTATGCTCTGTACATGGCTGTGGTTCATCTAATGTGTCAAGCTACATCAAAATTTATTGAATGACAAGATTAATTAGTATTCACCTCCCAAATTGAAAAACCATGAGGTGAAAATCCAATGCCTCGAACGAACTATAAACGGTGGTGAAATACCTAAAGGAATGGGAACAACTGGAAAGTGACCTCAAGGAGTCGATCTCTGTCAGACCCTGATGGGTGCGTTATGAACAATAGTCTTCGAGACTCCATTCTATCCCACAAACACCTTGCGGGTAGCCGTGAAAGCTCACTTTTGGACATACTCGAAGTACCCGTCGGGTATATCTGGAGTCCCCTTTTCGCCTAAATTAATTCATTCACATTCCACATTAATTTAAAATCTACCAAGAGACATTTGTAAAACATTCTTTCAAGCGCATGCAATCAAATTATTTTCTCCGTTGACTCCATTTAAGGCACTGGTGATTTACTTTGATCAATTCTTTCGATTATATATATATTGAGTGTCATTACTGTGCTTATATGCTTTAAATCTTGCATCTTGTTATCTTTTGTTTCCACTGGTTAATTTCAAAATTCCTAAACAACTTAATTAATATAGCACCATCACACTAAGTAATTATCCTTAGTAACTTAATAGGGTCTACCCCGCTTGGCATCGTTAGGAGTTCGCCTGAACAGAGGAGTCAAGAACAAGGTGACAGACTTGACTCGAGACTTTCCCCCAAGGACACACCAAGTGGCTTGAATATTTCTGCCATGTAACCCAGGTGTGTGAAAGGAGGCAACAAGAACTAACCAGTGAAGGAAGGAGTGTAGTTACTTGGGGTCTCGTGAAGATCCCTCTAGGTGCAAGCGCTGGAAATCACCCAGCCTCCCTCCCAGATTTTCTACCAAGGTTAGCTTCCAAGTATACCCTAGGTACACTGGAAATAGTCTTCCAATGCCACCTGCATAAGATCCTAGCAGATAAGATACTAAGGCTACTAAAATCGCAAAGAAAGACCAACGAAACAGTAGTCAGTCCAGCCGATGCACATGGGAAGGGTAGCAAATCCTGAAACTCAAGCAGTACCAAGCACCACACAGGGCTGGGGGGAGGTACTGGATAAGTTCCAAAACATGTAACAGCTCATGTGTATGCTTTACTGAGAAATGGAGGGGTATCTCCAATAACTCAGTATCGCACGACCTCGTGCTTGACTCTTGTGTGAGAGGATATTTCCAGTGTCTTTCCCAATGAAGTTGGATTTTCTAATAGATAGCCCATTGTGTTTGAGTTTGAATTTTTGGGTGGTTAATATATCCCTAACCCAAAACACTACCCTATACTAGTGTGTGTCGTCCCTAGAAATAAATAGTTACTAATAAATTTTAAATATTACCTGTTTATTTTAAAGGGTTGTTGATTACTCAAAGGGTGTGGCAAAGGTGAAACCAATTATGTTTTGACTCAATGTTGAAATAAGATGACTAAGCAAATATAAATGAAATGCAAATAGAAAAAAATATTCTGTTTCTTTTCCAAATAGAAACTTGAAAGCCACAAAAGAACAATTCTTTTTATTTTTTCAAGAATAAAGATATGTAGTGCATTAAAGACAAAACCCTAATCTACATGCATATTAAACAACTATATTTTCTTTTTCTTTTTCTTTTATAAATGAAATAGAAAAAATACCTAAAAACTAAAGTATGTAGATGACAAGAACAAAGCAAAAGGAACTCTGCTATATAAACATCAAACAGACTCTAGAATGCCCTAAAGTTAGTAGAAACCCTACTTGGTGTAATGTACCGGTTTTGACCCTGTTACATTAGATGTATATGATGTATAAATTGTAAATGATCATGGTGTGGAGCTAAAGGCCAAGGCCCTGCCATTGATTGGTTATGTTATGTTTTGGATTTGAATTGTCACCAATTGTATATCGGGGCATGTGACATATATTATGACGGTCATCATGTAAATATGCATCTATAATTAATTAAATGAACCCGACTAGCTACGATCGCAGCAACTAAAATGAGAAAGGGGCATGATTTTCCCAAGGATAAGGATGTGGGGAAATTTGTCAAACCTGGGCCAATGAGAGAAAAATACCCATGTGTCTTCTTCCCTTTGTTTTATTCCAACCACTTTCATTAAGAAAGGCTGCTGGTGGTTGAGGCAGTTAATGGTTTTGGGAGTGGGGTGGCAGGACTTTCAGTCCTCACCCACATGCACACTTTACCCATGATTTTTGCTTTTCATCCTCTCACGTAGACACTTCTTCCTCTCCATGATTTACTAAACACCCACGCACTGCAAATTCGCGTCCTCTCCATTGCTGTGAATTCTCATGCAGAGGGATTCCTTCCCGTTTTTGGTCTTCACGCAAAGGGTTTTGATGGATTTACCCACGCAGCAGTTTTCCTCTATGGATTGGTGAATAGTGTGGCCATATCCTATACTCATGGGATGATTGTGGGTTTTGCATTGTTACTCACGCTCACCCATAGGCTGGGAGACTGTAATTCCTTCCCTAGCTCGGTCTGTATATGTTTTCTTGGTGATTTCATTGCCCAAGACGGGCTGTGTTTTCCCACGTTGTTGGTTGTGGTTGTTGTGGTCTTCCTTACATGCTGGGGGCTGTTGTAAATTCGCCTGAGAGTCATTTTGGCCACGATAGGGCCAATAATGACTCAGAAGTCATTTTCCTATTTAGGCTGTGACAGCTGACTTAGTTGCTTGTGTGCAATGGTTGGTCTTCGGACTGTGAGAGGAGCAAGGATGTTGGCTTAGATTTGCTTGAAAAACCTGGTGGCTAGAAACCACACAGACAGAGCTAGAGGGCTAGACTTCTTCTCCATCACCCTTGAATAGCACTAGAAGGGAATGCAGGGCCTGAGGGACTGTGTAGCAGAGAAGGGACTGATTCCTTGTGTTGGGTGTGTTTGGGTGTCTTAGAGGTCAGGCTAGTTCTGGTGTAGGTGTTCTTGGCTCTGTAATGAGCTCACCATCTTAGCAATCTGCCTTCTACAGCTCCTTGATGGCCTGATAAACCCAACTCTGTTGGCATGGCTATGCTTGAGTATGCTTACCTATGCGTTAGCCTGCTAGTTCCCTTATTCCTTGGAGAATCATGCCCAGCTCGGGGGTGGCATCGTTGCTGAGAGATTGAGGAGCACGCTGGCCTATGGTTGGGTGGAATGTTGCAGCGACGTAGCTGGTTGCGGAAGGAGATTTCATAAGATAAGTGATCTTGTTCATTATACTTCTGCAACCTTATTCTCTGTCAATGATATGAAAATGATGAACATGTTAAAAGGAATGCTTGTGTGAATGCATGATGATTCCACTGTGCAAGATGAATAGTTATAGCTGTGCATGATAAACAACTGCGTTTATGCATGTTATACTGCAATGCATTTTCTTTGAGCATTTTGTTCTGCAAATTTTATGCTTGTACATGTTCATGGGGCTCTTAGCCCACTGTGTTTGAAGCTTGGGTCACATCCTCTTTGCTGGTCAGAGGCATGGGGATGTGACACTTGGAAGGAAGGATTGCAAAAGGGACACGTTAACTATTTTGGCATGGTGAAGCTAACCAACAAAATAAGAAGGAAACAAATACCAAAAAGCTTATGAACTCAGACAAAGATCACTAACAGAGGCTGACCAAAAAAACAAGCCCAAAATCAAACCAAGAAAAGAGGGTGGGGGGAAGGAGCAAAGAGAAAAACCTAATGCTACAAAAGGATTTACCGCATAGATAAGAATCACCTAACATAGATGACACTAACTCCCTAGGGTCATGGTGATGTAAAGGACCCAAAAATACCTACCAAACAACCCTAAACCAACAAAAAAAACCACAAAAATGAGGATAAAACACTGTTATAGGGGCATATGTGAGTTTCCCTACTGACAAGTCACTTTTCAAATGTAGGTTGATAGTATAGCAGGTCATGTGTAAATACTAGAAACGCAATTGTGGAGTCTACAACTCGCGTATGGGTGGGAAAAAGGCCAAAAAATGCAAAATACTGCCTTAGGAAGGCAGGGGGAGGTGTACTATCAAGATGAGAAGGTGTTCCTAAGTGGAAATGACATGAAACCTTACAAAATACTGCAAGAAAGACAGAGAAACCCCAAGCAGACAAGGCACTCCCTAGTGGAGTCACTAGTTTTGTTGGAGAGGGAAGTTTCCTATGGCTAGGGTTTAAGAGACCATCAACGTACTGGGGTTAAAAGAGAGATGCATAGCATTCAACAAGTATATATAAAAAATATTCATAGATTACAATGGCTCATACCTTAACAATCGAAAGTTGATCTAAGGAGCGCTTCAATCTTCCTCTTGCTCCTCTTTCTCCAAGAGACCTACAAAACAAACCCTACCTTGTTCAAACCAATATGACCACATATAAAGCAATGATAATCAAATTAATATAAAATTATAATCTAAAAAACATAAACATATGATCATAAACAGAGATTCAATCACACATTGAATAATTATTTGGGAAGAAGAAGGAAATCACATCTTTATTAATAATGAAAAGAAATACAAATATACCTTCTCTTCAAGTCAAGCACTTCACAAAACCTTGATCTAGTTTTGCTACTTCTCTTCTTGAAGAAAATCATCCTCCAAGCTTTGCAACACAGGGAGAAAGCTTCTAGAGCAAACGTGGGGAGAGTGAGAGTCCCATTTCCTCCAGCATAACAATGCAAAGGTTCAAGTCCCTTCTCATGAACCTCTCTATCTCTATTTATATGTTTATGAAGAGATAGGGTCAAAGAAAAAGTAGTTACAACCAAAGGAGTCAGTTGCATAACCACCCAAACTACCCAAAATTTGAGAAACTTCCATTTTTGAGATCTACAGGAAAATATGCGGGTTGCAGAGACAACAGTCGTGTATGCAAGGAATATACACGGGTTGTAGTGACAATACTCTCATATGATCCACAGGTTGCAATGGAAATAATCTTGTATACAAAGGTATATGTGGTACCATGTAGAACAATTCGCATATACTAATTAGAGGAAATTTCAACTCAAAATGGGCCTCCTAAAAAAAATTAATAAAATAATAAAATAATATTTATAATTTTGGAGGAAGAAAAGAAAAAAACTAGTTTTTGTTTGTATTTTCGACATATGTCTTCGTGTTTTTACTCAAATTTCTATTAGGAGAGCTAGTTGGATGTGGAATTAAATTATGCATCCAACGAGTATCCTCTCGGCATACTTTTGACTGACTCCTCTACCCCCAAAACAAGAAATACCTGAAAAAACATGATGATGACATCATCATCATGTTTTTTCAGGTATTTCTTGTTTTTGGGGTAGAGGGGTCCGTAAAAAGTATGCCGAGTGGGTACTCGTTGGATGCAGAATTTAATTTCGCATCCAAAGAGCTCTCCCAATTGAAATTTGAGTAAAAACACGGGGATATATGTCAAAAATACAAACAAAAAAAGTAGTTTTTTTTATGATACCTATCCCCAAATTTATATTAAAAAAGTGTTTAACGCCTATATGGTATTTCAAATTTAAAGCAATTTCATTGGCTAACACATGATGACATGGAATTTGAGTTAAAGTTAAAAGGCCCATTTTGAGTTGAAATTTCCTCTAATGCAAAGTGGAATACGCGGGTTTCCTTAAGGAAACACACGTATATATAAAAAAGCTCGTTTTTAGGGTATTTATGGGAATTTAAATACTTTTGTGTATTCTGAAATTTTTTATCTTACTCAAATACCTTTCCAACAGTGTAGAGAATAGGTCAAACAGAGTTACATAACTCAATGTATGGGTCCTCAAATATAGGTGTTTTTTCAATGACTTTCAGTGACTTTCATGAAGTGTCATCATGGAAGTGTCGACATGCGGTGGAATCATGGGAAAGTGGTCATAGGAAGAGATGTGTCATTTTGAGCTATAACATATACCCATTGTTATTCTGTATTGAATGGATGAATATGTTAACTTCAGATATGATATGATATTAGCTTTAGATTTACGGAAGTGTCTTAATTTCCATAGTTTTATCCATTGATAATTCTGAATTGTGATTTTTTGGAAAGGATTTTGTAATTATAATTTATAATGTTATTGGGTTGATTATGATCACCTGTGAATGTTTTAATAATTCTTATTTCAAATTTAAATAAGTATGCAAATCTGGTTTAATTTTCATGCTTGCATAAAGGTGCATCTACATGATCTTTTGGGGAGTTTTAGAATTGGTTTTAAAGTTTTGTAGTTTATCTTAATGGAGGAATGCTAATTTAACTGGTTTGATGGTATTATGTATAAGCTTTAGAAACCTTATTTTGTTTTGCATTACCTTTATTCAACTTCTCCCCTGGTCATTTTGGTGCCTTCGGATTGAGTTTGAAGTTAGGTACGTTATGAACTGGTATCAGACACCAGGTTCTAATACTACGATTGTTGGGACTTATATAGAGTCATAACATTTCTTTTTGTATGAATTTGGAGATTATAAATGTGCTTTTTGAAAAAAAATCAAACCCCCCTTATGTTAATGGAATATTTGGAAGCCTCACTTCAAATATTAGTTCAGTCGTATCCTACTTTTTAATTTAAGAAATTAACAAATTAAAGATCAGTTTATTGTATTCTTTTAGAATTAATTAATATTACATATTTAATACTCAATATATTGATTTGTAATAACTATGCATTGCATGTATAATGTTCAATAGATTGATTGGCGGATGCATGCAATGCCTTTTACTATCCTGTAATCTGATTGGTTGATGTTTGTTTAATGTGCATTGCCTCTTTTATTGTTCAGTGACTTGATTGGTTGATGCTTGTTACTGTACATTACCTCTTTTACTATACAATGAGTCGATTGGTCCATTCTTGTTACTATGCATTTCCTATTTTACTAATGAGTGACTCGATTTGTCAATGCTTGTCCGTTGTATATTAACTCTCTTACTATTCATTGAATTAATTGCTAAATTATTAAGTAATGTGCATGGCATAATTACTAATTGGTAATTGTAAGGATTATGCATATTTTTTGTGTGCTAGTTATGCATATGCATTAGGTATGAATGTGCATTCTCATTATATCGAGTAATTCAAAAAATGATGGGAATATTCCTAATTCCTATATATAGATTGCATTCATTTGTTTAGGATGATCCTGAAAGGATTGCTCAAGTATTGTGAAAATTATAAACCCAAGGATTTGATACCATGTGGAAATTTTAAATCCTTGATGGCAACAAGAATTGATAAACAAGCTAAGGATCTAGCACACAATTAACCCCATAAACAATTGTAGAGATTTAGCATAAAGAGTGAAGAAGAATGATGAACACAAATGAAGACTGAAACTCAATTGAGTAAAACTCACTTGTTCAATTAATGAATTGAATGTGTAGATAATAAATAAATTTCCAAAGGAGAAATTCGAATTAGTTCACATTGGAAAGCTTAGAAGTTACTAAAACACCTTCTAGGACAAACCATAACATTCCAAAGCAATCCTAGCCCCCTTGGTTGCTTTCTTATCCATGAGAAAAACTATCAAGTTGTCTTATCTCATAAAAGAAGGAATAAAGCATTAAAGGTTCCTTAAGTTAGAAAAACAAAGGAAAAGTAGGTTGTGAGTGTTAGAATAATCAACCCATAGTTACCTACCTTAGACATTAATTAAATCATTTTTGTCTTATTACCTAGTTTCCTAGATTTCACTCTATGCTAGTTGCCTTCTATATGTCCTAGAAGTCAACACATGATAAAAATGAGTCATGGAGTGCTTGGGAAACATCCTAGAAACCCATTTTATCATGTCTACTTTATTCCAAATCCTCCAAAGTGCATATCTTATTTTTCTGAAAAGCTTCCTGTTTTATTGAGATTTAAGGCAAAAGGAAAAGTTAGACTAGGTGTAGTTGACTTGTTTTTTGCCTAGATCATCCTCCCTAATTTTCTCCTAATAAAAGAATTTATGAGTTTTCTTTCCATCCCTCATTATCTTTCCTACTTGACTTATCCAGTTCGTGAGCATCTTGGTGGATTTGGAAACTACTTTATGCACCTATGGGGGATTTGACTAGATTTAGTAAGCCTGCTTTTTGACCTTTTAGAATGGAATCCTTATGCATTTTAATATCTCATGTAATTATATATTTTAGTAGCCTATTACTTCATAAGGTTGGATATTGTACACTTACTCAATACAGATTAGTGTTATGCTCCAATTTCAGTCTCCTTTGGTGTTAATTTTGCATGTTTGATTAGCAATTTTGTGAGTGTAATTGTTCTTTCGATTGGGTTAAATTTCCACATGGTATTAGATCCTTTTTATATCAATTTATCTCCTTCCATATTGCTATTCTAGGTTCAACATCTTGACTAGGAGCATATTCTGCTGACTGAAGGACACAGTTTCTAAGCTATGGACCAATCTCAGAAGATCATCTTGACTCCATTCAACTTCTTTGAGTGGAAATATGAGATGGAGATATTTTTGAGAGAAAAAGGTGTCTACAAGGTGACTATGGTAACTGAGGCAGATCCCAATGCAGTTGTAGAGAAAATCAAATGGCACAACATGAGAGGCGAGGCGTATGGTCTTTTGTGTTTGAGCATTTCAAGAGACCTCCTCTTCCATCTTAATGGATTGACATCACCTAATGAAGTGTGGGAGAAGCTTGTAGAGATTTTTGGTAATACAGATCAGATGAGAGGACATCAAATAGATAATGATCTCATCTCCTTGATTCCCAGTAGCTTTGAATCCTTACAACTCTATTTTTCCAAGTTTAAAGCCCTTGTTTTGCAGCTAAAATACTGTGGGATCGAAAAGCAGGAAGAACAACTACTTTTGGCCATACTCTCTAAGCTTGGACCTGAATATTTAGTGCTTTTTTATACCTTCCATGCCACTAAGTTGATATCTTGATCCTGGAAGATGCCTAAGCTTGCAGAGTACATGGAATCCCTCACATAGAAACAAGATAAGTTGGTGATGATGGGTACCATCAAACCTTCCAAAGACCAAGATTTGGTTGATGGATATTCAAGGGTGGATTGAAAAAGCAAGAAAAAAGTTAAAAAGACACTTGAGCAAAAGAGAGACAAGAAAAAGTCTCAAGAGGAGCCCCAAGGTTCTAAGAAGAACTCCTAGAAGAAGAACAAAGGATAAATGAGCAAGTGTGCATACTGCAGTAAGGGCTATCATCCTAAGAGCTCTTGTATGAAGAAGAAAATTGAAATGTTGACCTAACTCCTGGAGAAGAAAAACATCTCCCTTCCTGATTGCTCAAAGAAGAGGGAAGGAGGATTAAATTCAAAGGATAGAGAGAGACAGAGAGTACATGCCTTGGTTGCTAGCACATCAAGCTCACCTAGCTTCAACATAGACTCTAGAGCTTCTAGACATATGGTTTCAACAAAAGAGGCATTCTCATCTCTTGACATGTCAAAAAATCCACCAATAGTTTTGGGAGATGATTTTCTCACTGACAGTTTGGGGAAGGGAAGGATTGATCTTGACCATGGTAAGTTCAATAATGTGTTGTATGTTCTAGGTATTACCTCTAATCTCTTGTCAGTGTATCAGATGACTCATAATGGGTCTCCAAAGAAGGTCATATTCTCCCCTGATGATGTTGAAATCACTGATATTTGGAATGGTAAAATCATAGCAAAATGTGTTGTTGATCACACTTCGAAGGTATACATGTTTTCCCATTTTCTACCCTACTCAAACCCCTCCACTCTTCTGATTCATGCTAATGAGGGAAGAAAGCTTTGGCATGAAAGGTTTGGCCATATTAACTACAAGTATATTTCTGATTTGAGTGAAAAATATATGGTCATAGGGTTACCAAAGATGAAGTTTTCCAAGGGATTCTGTCAAGGTTGTATCTTAGGAAAACACCTGGAGCACACATATGAGAGAGCTAGTCATGAGAGAACCTCTGCACCTCTTGAATTGATCCATAGTGACATTGCTGGTCCATTTTCTCATATGTCCATGATTCAAGCCAAATATGCACTGACCTTCATACATGACTTTTCCAGGTATTGTTGGGTTCACTTCCTAAAGCATAAGTCTGAAGTTTTTGACCTCTTCAAAGTATTTAAAGCCTTGGTTGAAAACCAGTCTGGGAGGAAACTCAAGATACTCAGTTCTGAAAATGGTGGTGAGTTGGTCAATTCTGAGTTCATTCAATATTGTAAAGATGTAGGTATTCCTATGTAGCATTTGATCCCTTACACACCACAACAAAATGGTGTTGTTGAGAGAAAGAACAGGTCACTGAAGGAGATGGAAACCTACATGATGAAGGCTAAGACTTTGCCACCAAAGTTTTGGGTCGTGACTATAAAATGTGCATCCTACATCCAGAATAGGGTGCCTCATAATCATATTGATGGTATGACTCCTTTTGAAGCTTGGAGTGGGCACAAGCCAGATGTGACCCATTTCAGGATTTTTGGCTCAAAGGCTTGGGCTAGAATTCCAACTAAAAAGAGAAAGGCTTTGCAACCCCAAAGCCAAGAGTGCCTATTTGTTGGGTATTCTAAATATTCAAAAGGGTACAAGCTGATAAAATTGAGAACTAACAAATATTTCATTGAAAGAATTGTTCAGTTCCAAGAAGATCCTTTAGTAGCAGTTGAAGTTGGAAAGTCTTCTTCACCACCAGATCCATTGATTATAAGTGGAGAGACTAATGAGTTTGATGATTATGATATGTCTAATAATGATGATTTGATTGTAGATCCTGACAGTCCTACAAGACCGAAATGGGCAGCAAATACCATTCATGCAGCTGGGGAACTAGCTGGAAATCCTAGTGACACTAGGAGGACTAGATCTTAGTTTGAGACTGCCCTTTGTGTGAAAGATCCTCTATTTGCTGAGAAGTGATATCTGATGGTTGAATCAGATCCAAAGACATATGAATATGCATCACATGATCCAAGATGGAAAACAGCCATGAAAGAATAATTTAGCTTGCTCCAGAAGAACAACACTTGGGAATTGGTTGATCTTCCCCCAGGGAGGAAGCTAGTTCAATGTAAGTGGGTTTTCAAGAATAAGTTCTTTGTTTATGGTTCACCTTTGAAATATAAGGAAATATTGGTAGCCAAAGGATACTCACAAGTACATGGTATTGACTACAATGAAACCTTTGCACCAGTGGCAAAAATGGACTCCATAAGGCTAGCTTTGGCCATTGCAACTTCGAAGCAGTGGGAGGTACATCACATGGATGTGAAGTGTGCTTTCCTAAATGGAGATATCACTGAATATATTTACATGAAGCAACCTAAAGGGTTTGTTTCTAATCCATATTTAGTGTGCAGGTTACATAAATCATTCTATGGGCTCAAGCAAGCCCCCAGGGCTTGGTATGCCGATATTGATGGCTTTCTGTTGTCATTGAGTTTTGTTCGATGCAAGTTTGATCCTAATGTATATTTGAATATGATTCATGTTTATTTTATGATTATTTTCTTGTATGTGTATGAAATTCTGATTACAAGAAGTTCAAAGAAAGAGATTGCCTCCTTGAAGGATACAATGAACCATGCATTTTCTATGATAGATTTGGGATTGTTGAGAAAATTCTTGGGTCTTGAAATTGCCCAATATCAACATGGAATCAATGTACATCAGTCCAAGTATGCCTTATATTTTCTGAACAATTTCAACATGAAATATTTCAAGCCAAGCAAGACTCCCTTCCCTTCAATAGTTAAGCCTGAAGAAGGAGGTTCTCCTCCTATGGTAAATAATACACTGTATAGGCATTTGATTAGGTGTTTGCTTTATATTACACACAATCGAACTGATATATATTATGCATTTAGTGTGGCTTCAAGATACATGGATCAGCCTCATGAGATCCACTAGAGAGCAGCCAAAAGGATCCTAAATTTTGTTCAGGGAATAAGAACTCATGGGATCTTCTACAAACCAAAATCTGATCTTGATTTGATTGAGTTTACTGACAGTGATTGGGAATGTGACAACAAAGATTCAAAGTATACATCAAGATATGTGTTCATGCTCACAGAAGGACCAATCAGCTGGTCAAGAAAGAAGTAGAGTGCCATAGCACTCTCATCTACATAAGCAGAGTATAGATGTAAATGTAGCAAGTCTTTGTTTGTGGTTGCATGGAATACTTGGAGAATGTGGCTTCAAATCATAGTTTTCAACTATTATCTACTATGATAATCAGAGCAAAATTTGAATATGTAATGATCTAGTTTAGAGACAACGAACCAAGCACATTGAGATCCATATGCACTACATTAGACAGCTTGTGCATGATGGTACCATTCATCTACTCTTCTGTGCATGTTTAGAACAAGTAGCAAACATCTTCACCAAATTTTTTTGTGAGAAGAAATTCATCAATCTCAAATCACTGCTGGGGATTACTGATCATGCTGTGAAGCATGATTGATGACAAGATTTCCAATTTTTGTTTTCTTGTCCATGTTTAAGGGAGGATTTTCCCACTGGGTTTTTGCCTCTTTCCTTGGTTGTATCGACAAGCAGTATGTAAAGGGTGACTAAGCCTTGTTGATAGGCCCTATAGTTTTCTGCTATTTACTCATAAATTCAGGCTTAAGGGGGGTGTTATAATAATCAATCCATAGTTACCTACCTTAGACATTAATTAAATCAATTTTGTCTTATTTCCTAGTTTCCTAGATTCCACTCTATGCTAGTTTCCATCTACATGTCCTAGAAGTCAACACATTCTAAAAATGAGTCATGGAGCACTTGGGAAACATCCTAGAAACCCATTTTAGCATGTCGGCTTTATTCCAGATCATCCAAAGTGCACATCTTCTTTTTCTGAAAAGCTGCCTATTTTATTGAGATTTAAGGAAACAAGAAAAGCTAGACTAGGTGTAGTTGTCTTGTTTTTTTCCCACATCATGATCCCTAATTTTATCCTAATAAAAGAATTTATGAGTTGTATTTCCATCCCTCATTATCTTTCCTACTTGACTTAGCAAATTTGTGAGAATCTTGGTGGATTTGGAAACTGCTTTATGCACCTATGGGGGATTTGACTAGATTTAGTAAGCTTGCTTTTTGACCTTTTCGAATCGAATCCTTATGAATTTGAATATCTCATGTAATTATATATTGCAGAAGCCTGTTACTTCATAAGGTTGGCTATTGTACACTTACTCAATACAGATTAATGTTATGCTCCAATTTCAGTCTCCTTTGGTGTTAATTGTGCATGTTTGATTAGCAATTTTGTGAGTGTAATTGTTTTATCTCTTGGGTTCAATTTCCATAGTGATGGTGCACTTACAAATAAAATATGTCAAGTGGATGAATAATGGTAAAGATAATCACTAGGATGACAACTAATGTTAGAAAATTACACTAAACCCTTAGTAAGTTAATTAAAAGATTTTATCCTATGGTATGGATGGGATTAACATTCAAATGCCCTCTCTTAAGCTTTACTTGTGTGAGATTAAAAATGAAGCCAAAATTAGGGCTCAGGAAACAGAGGCCTTATGGTCACCCTTTACATTATTAATCCATGTGAGATGAGGAAATAGGGACAACCTCATGGGAACAAAACCGTCCCTAAAGAATGGACATAAAAGGTAAGCGAAAAATTAATGTTCTCCAAACTGAATGCTTATGTCTAGAGGAATATTATTCTTGGAAATAAGAGGAATTTGCTCAACCGAATCAGGAATATAAACAACTACATGATTGAAACTAGAACTACGTATAGAAACTCAGATCCACTTATGAGAGAGAATGTTAAGGTGGTCTTCATACTTGAGATTTGATTCATCGAGGGTGCCAGGTCCAAAAGAGGCTTGATGAAGTGTTATATCCATGATCGTCGAACTAAAATTAGAATACAATGAAGTATGAACAGATCCAAACAATTCTGGTTACTCTTGAATCTTCAAACCAAAGGATGTTGTATCAACTCCAAGAATGAGATGTAACAAGAGTCCCAAGTTTTCCAATGTGACGGACATGTGTTCTCCATCTTCACTATATCTTGAATGAATTGAGCCAATCATCATAGAGGAATATATGAAAATAAAATAAATAGTGGCAGTGAGGGTGTAACCAACAACTACAAAGTGTGATCTAGCCAAAACATCCAACTAATCAAATAGTGCTCCATCATCCAGTGAAGTATACACATGATCATCAACAACTGACCTATTATCTTCAATATTTGAATTATAAGACTACGAGAACAATGATGAGAGGTGGAAGGTGGGCTCTTCATAAAAAATGAGAACTTGAATGTATTCTTCATGTAGAAATGATTCATGGGAAGCAATAGAGGGAGAAGGATCCTCTATAAGGAGACTTGGAACAATTCAAAGTTGTGTTGAGATTTACACCATTATTCTTCTTCTGAACAATTTCTGAGAAATTGTACCTGCAAAAAAACCTACAAATCTAAAATGGAGGATTACCTACTGAGATTCCAAATCTCTGATGTCATGTGAAAAATCTAGAGCCAAGGATCTGATACCATGTGTAAATTATAAATACTTGATGGCCGTAAGAATTCATAAACAAGATAAGGATCTATCACACAATTAACCTCATAAAGAATTGTAGAGATTTAGCATAAAGAGTGAAGGGGAATGATGAACACACATGAACAATTAAATTTAATTAAGTAAAACTCACGTGTTCAGTTAATGAATTGAATATTTGCATAATAAATACATATCTAAAGAAGAAATTAAAATTATCTCACATTGGAAAATTTAGAAGTTTCTAAAACACCATATACTAGACAAAAGCTAATCTTCCAAAGCAATCCTAGCACTCTTGGTTTATTTGTTATCCATGAGAAAATCCATAAAGGCTCGAATAAAGCATTAAAGGTGCCTTGACTCAGAAAAAATAGAGTATTCAGGATGTGAGGGAACATTTGTGGATAAACTATGTCAAGTGGATGAAAAATGGTAAAAATAGTCAATAGGATGACAACTAATGAACAATATACTAAATCCCTAGGAACTTAATGGAAAAAAATTATCCTATGGTCTAGATGGGATTAATATTCCTACAAGTATGCATTGAATAAATTATTATTGAAATTCATATTGTTGTACAATTGATTTTCGGGTACTTAGACATTACTACGTGATATTATGATTTGAAAATTGTATAATGATATAATAATTTATTGATTGGAAGGGAATGCATTAGAATGAATTGGAAAATAAATTATTAGTAGGAATTAGATATTACATGGTATATAATAAGGTCCATTGGTAATTGCATATTTGATTTGATATTGCATTTCTAATTTTGGAGTGTTGCTTATACATTTTCTTACCTATTACTTTAAATTGAATGAATTTTTCCTTGTAATATTTATGATCTTTGTTAGACAAGATTCTTTATGATATTTGTTAGAAAAGTATCTTGATTCTCTTGTTAGAGAAGTTATCAATGATAGAGAAGTATCTTTGCGATCTTTGTTGTAAGGCATCCTTGTAAAGTATCATAGTAATATTCCATGCATCTTGTTGTAAAATTATTTTGATAGTATCCCATGTAATTGTTTGTAAAGTATATGCAAAAGATTGATTGACTAGAATGCATTTCATGAAGAAATGATACTTGATGCACTTCATGAACTTGGTTGAGATACTTGATGTGCTTCATATTGATTGGTATACTTGATGCTCTTCATCAAATTGGTTGAGATACTTGATGCACTTCATATTGGTTGGTATACTTGATGCAATTCATTTTGGTTAAGATACTTGATGCACTTCATGAACTTAGTTGAGATACTTGATGCACTTCATATTGGTTGGTATACTTGATGCACTTCATGAACTTGGTTGAGATACTCAATGCACTTCATATTTGTTGGTATATTGATGCACTTCATATTGGTTGGTATACTTGATGCACTTCATTACATTGGTTGAATTAATTGGTACCTTTCATGGGCATGACTGATTGGAAAAAATATTTAATGCATCTCATGTACCTTGGTAAAGTATGTATACAATTAAATTCATGAATCTGTAATGCATTTCAAGTAACTTAAAGTATGTACCTAATGCATGATCAAATTTAATATGATTTGATTAGAATGTGTTTAGGGTATATAAATTTCAATTATTTTATTTCAGGTACATTTGATGTACTTCATGTATCATAGCTGGCATAGAGCGAAATGCATTAAAAATGAATTTATTTCATGTATCTTGGGAGTATTTCATGTGATTAATTAGAATTTTATTTTCTTGAAATATGTATTTTATGTTGAACTATATATATATATGTTTGATGCTAACCATGTGGTTGTTTCAAAGTGAAGAAAATATCTTTGTACAAGAATATATTTATATCATGTTTCCAATATTTGTTTACCTGATGTTAAGCACATAAGTGAAAGAAATATGATTTTTAGGTTGATGTATATTTGTTGAAATTTGAAGGCCCTGTCATGAGGTTTGAAGTCCTTGTAATTATGTTTGAAGATCCTGTAATAGGGATTGAAGACTAGCCCTTGCTTTCTTGAGTCCTCTGTATTAGTCCTTTTTCTCTGTTAACTAGTGGAGGTGCGCATGCAACTAGGTGGTAGTGAGAATAATTGTCGTTAGAAAGATGTTTCTTTTTGAGACATGTATGGGAATGTATTTGAGAGTTAGAAATATGTTATATTTTTAAGGCATAGATGGGCATGTTTGTAAGAGTTAGAATGATGTTATATTTTTGAGGAATTTGTGAGCATGTCAATGAAAGTTTGAAGGATGTTATCTTTCTGAGGAATGTATGGGAATGTTTGTTATTATTTTGTAAATGCATGCATGTAATATGCATTTAGGATGATGCATTATTTAAGGGGGAGGTTAATGTAATACCATGCGTGTTAATCCCCATACATATGCAATTTATATTTGTTTATTATTGCTGCACTAACTGCCAGGACACGTTTCTTTAAGGACTAAAGTACATTATTATTATTATGCAATAACTAATTAATTAATAAAGCCAACTGGAACACTAGACCATGAAAGACTATGGGAAGCCTTGATCCACATTGTGAGAGGGAATGGGGAAATTCCTATCACTTTAGAACTTTTTATACTAAGTTTGTTTATCCTAGTCTGTATTTATGCTTTGTTGACTTTATTAGTTTATGGTCACCCAAACATTGTACAGCATACCAACATTTTGATCATTTTGTCCTTTGGAGTTATTTTGACACCTTATGCTTGGTCTAATGGGATCCACTTGTTGAATGTTCCCCTTTAGTGGTTTTGTAACTCATTTTTGGGAGGTTACACTTGGTTTTGTAACACCCACTTGCACAAGGGATTGCTCAGTGGTTATTTTTAGCCAATGAATATGAAAAGTGTAATTCCTCCTTCATAATGACTCATTTTTCCTATTTTTGAGAAGATTTTTTAATTTGTGTTACTTTTGCACCACACTAATTTGAGTTCCTCTTCATGTATGATGTGTCCCTACATGAATTGGAGTTGGGTTGTGTGGTTTGGAGTAACTCTCCTTGAAATTTTGATTACTTGGGTAGGATTGGACTTAGCCTCTTATTGTTGAGTAACCTCCTTTGGGTAACTCAAGTTGGATTACCTTCATTCTAATTGACCTCATTGGGTTTGAATTTCCTCCTTTGGTCTATAAATACTTGGATGATATCCTTGGGAAGGGTCTTTTTTTTCCACGAGGGTTTGTTATTGATTATGTCATTTTCTAAGATCTTGGTAAGATGATGAGCTTGGAAAGCCATGTATTATATGCTATGTGTGTGAAATATGTCCTTGAAGGAACTGTGATATTGTGTTCTATTTTATGTAAGATTGAGAAACTATGTTGAGTTCCTCTATGTCCATTATTTTTTCCATCCTGGACTTGCACATAAATCTTGATGGTGAATGACAATGTCTTGAGGTAACTATGTGGTGAAGGATTACCATTGCACTTGGTAGTGGGGTGGAGGAGAAAGTAGTTGGCAAGGAATATAGTTGTATATTATAAAACTATTATTTTGAAATATGCTTGAGTGTACCTCTACTTGTTGATATGTGGCCTTAGCTTGGGGGTGGCCTATCCAAGAGGATTTCGCTTGGTAGTGCCTAAGCCTGGGTGCTAATGATGGAAACATTTACCCACCATGCACACTTAATTTGTTCAATTTGGCCTTGTTAAACCACTATACTAAGTTTTATTGACTTAATTGGTATCAGAGGAGCAATGTATGACATCGTCATGAGCACATCCATGCCTACCTTCAGTCAAGGAGGCCAACCAAGCCTTCTCCTTCATTTGGGGAGGCCAACTGGAGCACTCCGGGAGTGGTTCGAGTGTCATAAATGCACCTAATTTCTAACTGATGGTTACAATCAGTTAATCTGAGTGGTGAAGGCACCTCCATTCATTATATTGATTATTTTATTAATATTTTAATGAACTGGAGTCAACAGGGGCACCTCCAACCACCTTTGATGGCCAATTTGACTTCAGTTCATCTCATCGGGGTTCATTGGAGTTAATGATGCGCTACCACTTATTGGTTGGCATGCAATGAAATGTGTTTGAGATACTTTCAGTTAGAATTAGTCATTCATTGCACTCCAACTTTAGTTAGGACTCAGTTGAGTCAATCAGTACTTGATCAGTTGGTTAACTAGTGTGTTTATTGTGGTTTATAGTCAGTTAAGCTACACCCATTCATTCAATTCAAATGACATCCTTGGGAATTCGAATTGTATTGGAATTCATGCATCTTGCATGATCATTGTATTGTATTATTCATTCTTTATTGATTATACAGAGCTGTTACTTCCATTGTAGCACCATTTTGCCAATTTTATGCATATTTGTCTGTATTCTTTGTGAGAGTGTGTTTTCAGTTCCTAGACCATTGTGAAAAATTAATATGGTATCAGAGCTCATAGTGGGACAAAGCTTATATCTCTCAAAAACATGGTTTTTGATAGATCTTGCATGAAAAATTGAGTAAAATCTCAAAAATCCAACACTACACTGGAATCCAAGGATTACCACTTAATACCCCAAGTAAAGAAATTGTTGATCAAGCTTGCTTGATCAACTATGGTGGGTGTGATGAAAGCCTAAAATGTGTAGGTTGTTTGACCTTACGGTGCCCCTGTTGTTGCGATTTATAGGTTTTAACAGGTGAAAGCATTCACTCAAGTAGTTTGAAATGGATTCTTCAGTAGAACTCTTGATTTCCTTCAATTTCCATTCATAGAAAGGAGAGATGGAGATCCATCTACATGCCAGAGGAATCTATAGGGTCACTATGGACACTGAAGAAGATATTGCTTCTGTGACAGACAAAGCTAGATTCTTGAACAAGAAATATGAAGCATTCGGATTCTTGTGCCTCTCTGTTTCCAGGGATCTTCTTTTCCATCTCTCGGGATTGAAGACTCCAAAGGCGATTTGGGACAAATTGGAAACCCTGTATGGAAAATAGGATGATTTGAGAGTATACCATCTTGAAAATGATTTGATGTCTCTCCACCCTTCCAATTTTGAGACCTTAAATGATTTTTTCACAAAGTTCAAGCACATTGTCTTACTGTTGAAGCAATGTAAGGTGGAGATGGAGGATGATCAACTCATCCTCACCATACTCTCCAAAATTGGAGCTGATTATTTGGTGTTTGTCTCTATATTCAATGCGGGGAATATCACAACCCCTAGATGGAAGATGCCTTCACTCAATGCCTTCGTTGAGTCCCTAAAAAGTGAACATGATAAGCTTGTCCAGATGGGGATCATCAGATCCTCCCATGATCAAGCCCTGTATGTCTCAGGGCCTAAAGATATAAAGGGTAAAGGAAAGCCACAGAAGAACCCAAAAACAAAATTCAAAGCTCCTAAGCCTAAAGTTGAAAACTAGCAGCATGAAGAGCCTTTAGGCTCAAACAAAAACAAATGTAAAGGGTATCATGGGAAGGAAAAAGTCAAGTGTTCATATTGCGGGAAGGGATTCCACCCTTAACATGCCTACATGAAAAATAAACTTGATGGACATACTTCTCTACTTGAGAAAAATCACATCAATCTTCTAGAAATATTTTGAAGGAGAGATCAACAAGATCAGGAACCACACCATGAAAGAGGTCATGCCCTCATGGCAATCACTTCGAAGTCCAAAGCACTCTTGATAGATTTTGGAGCTTCAAACCACATGATGGCTGAAAGAGACTCTTTTTCATCTTTGAAGATCGACAAATCCATTCCCATCCACATGGGAGATGATTCCAAAATCATATCCGAAGGACAAGGTATTGTAGATCTTGCGCATGGTTATTTTTCCAATGTTATGTATGTACCATATCTTGCATCAAACCTCCTAAGTGTTTATCAAATGACACATATGGGAGTGCCCAAGAGAGTCTCCTTTAGCCCGGATGATGTAGATATCATAGAACTTGCATCCGAAAAAGTTGTAGCAAAAGGCCTTGCAAACCATCATGCAAAAGCCTACGAGTTCTCCCATTTTGTGGTGGATGCAAAGCCCACTGCATTGCTGACTCATGGAAATGAATTTAGTAGACTATGGCATGAAAGTTTCGGCCACCTAAACACTGAATACTTGCAGCAATTACAAAAGAATTCTATGGTTGAAGGCTTCCTGGTCATCAAAGCTACCACTGGAATTTGCAAGGGCCGTGTTGTTGGAAAGCACCCCGGGTATAAGTTTGATTGGGGGAAGGCAAGCTAAGCATCATGCATCTTAGGACTGATACATTATGATATTAGTGGTCCCGTTCCTATCACATCCATGAATTGATTAAGGTACTTTCTGACTTTCATTGATGAATTTTCCAGATACACATGGGTCTTTTTTTATCAAAAAGAAGTCAAAAGTCTTGGAAAAATTCACTAAATTGAAGGCCTTGATTGAGAATGCATCTGGCCAAAAGATCAAGGCCAAAATATCAAGTCCAAAAGATCAAGTCCAAAAGATCTGGCCAAAATATCAAGGCCAAAAGATCAAGATTTTGAGATCTGATAATGATGGGGAGTATGTCAATAATGATTTAATGCATATATGTTCCCAAAGTGGTATTCATATCCAGCATTCAGTTCCCTACACTTGCCAGTAGAACGGTGTAGCGGAGAGGAAGAATTGGTCTCTCAAGGAGATGACCACATGTATGTTGGAATCAAAGAAGTTTGCTGCAAATTTGTGGGCTGAAGCCATGCATGCTACAACATATATTTAGAACAGAGTGACACACTCATCCATGAAAGGGAAGACCCCTTTTGAAGCATATTTTAGACACAAGAAGAATGTGTCAAATCTATGGGTGTTTGGGTCCACTGCATGGGCCTGAATTCCACTTGATAAAAGGAGGGATTTGCAAATGAAAATCATAGAATGTATGTTTATTGGATATCCCGATGAATAAAAATGTTTCAAGCTTCTGGATATCAAAACAAAATAGATCATCATTGAAAGGAGTGTCAAGGTCGATGAGCCTCTTCAAGAGGTAGAACTAGTGAAGGAGAAAACTGCTTAATTTCCTTCCTATTCTACTGAATATTTGGAAGATGTAATTGGGGGTGATGACCTTGATTTGGATCCTATGATTTCTGATATTAGTGTATAGTAAACATCATATGCTGAATCAGAACATGATGTACAAAATCATCTCCCAACTTGGGCCCGATAGACACTCTCCTCCGTAGGAGATAACATTGGAAATCCGGATGATCCAAGGAGAACATGGTCCGATTTCCAAAGAGCAGGTATTGTGCTCTCTTGACCTGATTTCTTTATATCCGAATCTTGTTATTTGATGATAAGTTCAGACCCTAAGTCTTACTACTATTAGCACTAGAATTGAGCCAAATGTTACAGAAGGCCCGCTCCTAGGTAATAGCAGAACCATTTTTGAAGACAGAACTAGCCTTCTGTTCTTTCGAGAGGGATCTCTCACCAAATATTAACAATGCCAGATATGTACAAGTAAAAATATGAATTGTTTGAAAGGATGGTTGAAACAAGACATAGAACCATTGGGCGATGGAGTCAAGATGTGTAATAGAAATAAACAGAACTTATTCAGATGATTTCAACACAGAGGCAAGATGGCCACTCAATCACAGTCAAATTATAATTGTCTGGTGGAAAAGAAGAACATGAACAAACCATCAACATAGAGCATTGTAAAATGAATTCTGTATTAACTTTAGAAGAAAGATTTGGTGGATATCTGAAACAACATACAAAGCATAGAATGAATGAATTCCAAACTGTTATACACTTATTTCAGACATGAAAGAAAACATAATGGAAGAGATAAACGGGAAAAACATTCACATGAGAAAGGAAGCAATGGACTGTAATAAAAAAAACACATGAATCCTTGTGTAAAACGTCGACCTCAGCTCTGCAACTTTATTAAAATACTCTTAAAAGCATACACTACAAAATTACATCAATTCCAACCATTTTTCCTTCTTCAGGAGGTACATTTATAGCATTTTGGACTTCCTAAACCGACATTTGGGAATCAAATTTGTTACAATTGAAAAACAACTTCTAACAAACTCCTAAGTGGCACATCACCCATGATTTACATAAAAACTGAAAAATGAAATACGAATTGCAGGAGAAAATATGCACGAGAATCTTCTATGCTCCCATTTGGCGAGTGACAGCTATAAAGACTTCCAAGAGAGGTGACCCTTGGAAAGGGCGTGCACATAGAGGAAACTTCCCACATACTATCATTGCCACTTCTATGGATGTGTTTTGAATTTGGCTGACCTGTATTGCTAAATGGATCTCGATAGGTCAGGACTAGGTAGAGACTTTGCATTTCCCCTAATACTGTCAAGACCTTTTTCTTGGCCTCTATCATAGATTTTTCCTTGTCTTCAATGAAATCTATATAAGGTTGAAACTTGTCAACCTATATAATGCTCTGATCCCAAATCAAATGTCTAGCACCTTGCAAGGCAAGTTTACCGACCACCTGTTGGTTTAACTTGGCATTTTGTTGAATTAGTCCTTGGCATTTCTCTTCCATATTCTCCTTTCCTTGTCTCTGCTTTCCTTTTTCCATTTTTAGCTCCTCGATCTACTTCTTTAACTTAACAAGCTCTGTATCTTTCAGGCCTATTTAGGACATTTCTCTAGAAAGAGAACCAGTGTCTATCTCTCCACCTACACCTACGGACGAAATTGCACTCTCAGCACTCCTTCATTGAAACTCCCTTTCTTTTATTGCTAATATGGCCTTTAATTTCAGTTCACTTTTCTTCAAAAGATGGATGTCTTCTTCCCACTACCTTTCCTTTTATTTGAGCTTTAGCAGCCTGGATTTGCAGTCGGTAACCTAAGTATTCAATGTATCTTTCTCTTTTTCGAAATCAGCCAATTCTTCTGTCTGGGAGAGCTGGGTAGCATGGATTTTCATTGATCAATTTCTGGGCCAAGACTCCATTATGTGCTGGTGCCTCTATTTGCATTGCTTCATTTTTCAAATTGTTGATTTGGGCCTTGAGGGATTTGTTCTCCACTCTTACCTTTCTCAATAGATTCAAAGTCTTTGTTTTAATTTCCTCTAACTTGGACATCTGTATGGTGGCCTTAAGAAATCTGGCATTCAGGATATCCCCGGTTTGTTTGTTGAGGTGTATTATGTCAGTAGTGGGATCCTTTGAGAGGTTCACACTAACCTCTGACACCTTATTACCCATTGCCAAGGATAAGCTAATGGTGTTAGTGGCATGATCCCTTACAGTTTTTAATGGCATATTTGGGTAAGGAAACCATGTTTCCTCCTTGTATATCTCCGCTCTCTTTGAAAGTTTTATCATCCCTCTCCCAGTAAGAGCCTAGCCAATCTTCTTTGGTTTCATTCCTATTTGGAGTCTGCCCATCAAATACATATTCTTGGATTTGTAATTCAGTTGTCTCGGAATCTTCTTGTTTCTGCTTTTTTCTCTATATTCTTCTTCTTCATTTTTCCCTTTGGATTTCCATTTTTGACCTGTACTAGCTGTTGCCCCTATTCTATTTTCTTCCCTTTGGACATGCTAGCCATGTCCACCTCTTCAGTATCCATAGGCTCTAGACCCCCTCTTTTCACTGAACTTGCTGAATAGTTGACCAATGATGAGACATCCCCGGCTATTGCAACTATTTTAGCAAATTCTCTTTGGGGAGAAGCTATTCCTTGCAGGTGTGAGCTAGTGCATCATTCTATGCTAGAGTCCATCGGGGCAGCATTAGGGAAATCATCCCAGTTTGGTTCTTCCCTGAGTCTGAGTATCTTAGTGTGTTCAACAGGCTTCCACTTGTGAGCCTTCCTCCTTTTGGAAATTATTTGATGAGGGTTGTAGTTTACCCCTTGTCCCAGAGAAAACCCCATGCCTCTGAGCAAGTTGGTAACCAGTGGAAAAGTAGCTCTACTCTTGACTACGTCTGGTCCGACTTCCCAGGGGAAAATAAAATTTGAGCTCTTTTTATAACTCAAGAAGTGCACTTCCACAATAGTGAGTCTTTGTTAGATCAATTCCAGGGAGAAAACCCTAGCAGTTAGAAAACTGGCAGAATGTAGGGTTGATGCATAAAGTCATACAATCTTATGGTCATTCCAAATTTTGTCAGGAACCAGTCCCCTGTCTTCTTGCTATTTGACAACTATGGAATTTGTCTCATCTCAGGAAACACCATAGGTAAACTTTCTTGAAAGAAAAGGTCGTATACTTTGGCCATCAATTGGTTCATGAACTTACAATAGTCTGTGGCCATATCAATAGAGATTTCCAATTCAAGTACTTGCAGGTCTTCTTCGTTATAAGCTATAAGCATCCTCAACAAAAAGGACTAGAATCTGAACACTTTAGTGCTGTGGAAATTCACTAACTGAGAACAAATGTTCTCAGCTAGGAATTCATCAAACTTAAGACAACAAGACTAATAAGATTGCTTGAGCAATTTAGGTTTGGCCGAACAAGTACTCAAGACGAACAATAGACTCAACAATGAGTCTGTGACATAAACATCAGTATCTAGACCTAGAAACTGGTTGACCAGGGATATACACCATTGAGTTTCTTCATTGAATTGGCTAAGGTCAATACTGTATGACAGGTCGATGGGTTCACCACTAGGTTTTGAATAGGCGTTCAAGAAAGTTTCTTTACTTTTGTTGGTAGATTCTATGAAGAAATGTATAATATTTTCCTCTTGGTAGTTTTGGGATATACGGACAAAATCATCTGGGATGTGCAGGGTTTTGCGTATGATGGAAACCTAGCCTGAAAAAAGGACTTTGAACTTGGACTTATTCATAATGAATCCTTCAATGATAGAGAAATTGTCTACACACCATTCGAAAAACTTAGGGCAATGAGGGGTTTGGCCAATAGAAAAGAAATGGAATAAGGATTTAAAAACAGTGCAAGTATCTCTACCTCAGTCCTTAAGGATTTCCAATTTACCTCTGGTGGTTTCAATTGCTTCTCCCACGAAGATGCTATCAAAAATTTTGGCATTCTCATATACAAGACTTTCTTCCACCCTCCGACATGTGACTTCAGGTTCTGTATCATCTCTCACCCATACCACTTCTACTTCTCCTATCACATCCATTTTCAAATAGCACTAAGGGGGTATGAGGGGCCTACCTTGATTTTTAGCACAGTCTCTTGGTTTGTCCATGCTGGTGCTCTATGTGTGGTTGGATATTTGGTGGCTTCAAGGCTTCAGTTAAGACAAACCTTTCCAATTTCACATGGATCCTTTTATATCTTTTTACACGGCGTAACCTTTTCTCCCTTTCCAATCAGCTTGCACTATGGATATTACTCCTTGCAATCTGATCCTTTGGTATGTGAGGTCCTTTATGCTACATCCTTTCTTACCTCATGTGTGTGCAACTCAACCCTTGATCAAGATCGGCTTTTCTTCACAACCGTTGATCTGAGTGAACCCTACCACTTTTCATGATGCGATATTCTGGTCCCCTCTGTGCTAGTTTAGATTGCAAAATAAACCACGATCGCAGATCTCCCTCTATTCTTATAGTGACCATCGATCTGAGTGACCTGTACCACTTTTCACAATTTGAAATATCTATTGCATCCTTGCTAATATGGGATGCAAAATCATTTATAACCGTGGATCTTCTTGGATCCCAACCTTGGCCGTTAGATGCCTCCACCTTTTAACCCATTTCACTATTTGGGAAAGTGGCTTTGGTTGAGCATGTTCACCGTGCAAAATGTTGTGATGTCATTGATCTGCCATCAGATCAATCTCAGCCTTCTATTATGATTCCCATTTAATGCCTTCAGTGCATCCGATGTTCTCTTCTTTACCTTGCATCTCCAATCCATGGAGTCTCTTGCCACTTTCAATATTCATTACTCTAGAGTGGGGCTGCCAATCTATGCTATCCTTTCCTTCATTTCCATCGCGACCTATTCTAGTGGCTGAATCCTATCTCATATATGCCATCAGCTTCCCGGTAAAATCTAAGGTTGCTTTCCCAACACCTCTTGACAAGGTCAGACTTCCTACATATCCATTATAATAAAAAATTTAATAGAGTGTTAACAACCGGCTCCACAAGGGATGCTATCCTCCTAGCGAGGTAGCAAATAGCCTGTACACTAGTTGCCTACTTCATTGACAACATCCTTTTATTTTACTTTCTGAAAGAAAACATAGTTTGAAAGAATGGTTACCTCTTCCGATCTTAGGGCCTTCTTAGTGGGCTTCAAATATTCTGACTCACCATCTGTACTGATTAAAACATAAAACGTATTTACACTATGATACATGGAAACTTTTTAGAAACCTCTCATTTACTATGCCTCCTTCGTACTGTGACCGATATGGATACTGTAGAATTAAGGTGTTGTCTCCTCTGTGTGCCACAATAAGGTATGGGCCTGCCCACAAATGGTTGAATTTTTTTTGTTTACCTTTTTCTTTGCTTGGGGCATCCCACTTCAACACCAGGTCATCGACTTGGAAAACATCTTCCTTTATTCTCCTATCGAAGGTATTCTTCATCTTCTCCTGGTGTATGTATATTTTATCATAAACTTTGTCCCTCACTTCATTCAATTCAATAATATGGTTGATTCTTCTTTGAATGGGATTAGGCTCATCCAATGGATCCCATCACAATTTCATGATTGGAACACTGAGAGAGACAGGGAAAATTACCTCCACCCCATATACCAACTGAAACGACGACATACCGATGGCCCTCTTTGTGCTGATTCTGCTGGCCCACAAGGCATATTTCAACTTTGTATGCCAAGCTTTCTTGTTATCCTCCAACAACTTCTTAATAATCTTGACAAGACTTTGTTAGAGGATTCTGCCAATCCACTTCCCTGTGGTTAATAAGTTGTAGAGTGATTTAGGCTTATGAGGTATTATGGAAAAAAATGATCATCTTCTTGGACTTAAACACAGATGCGTTGTCTGTCACAATTCTCTTAGGGTAGCCAAATCTTGCCAAAATATTATCTTCTAAGAAATCCATTATTACCTCTTATGTATCCCTTCTGGTGGGTATGGCTTTGATCCACTTCATGAAGTAATCATTGGCCGTTAGAATCCACTTATGATGCCCTGAGAATTTTGGGTTTATCTCTCTGATGAAATCTAAGCCTCACTGCTAGAAAGGAGCTTCCACAGATATAGGGTTGAGGGGAAGTGAAACCACTTTTCTTTTCCATTCAAAAATATGGCACTGATGGCATTTAGTCATTTCCTTATAGACATATGAGAACAACGAAGGCTAATAAAATCATTCCCTCAGAATTTTATTTGCGGTTACTTTTCAGGAATGATGTCCTCCATAATATCCTTCATGAAATTCCTTCGCTATATGTTGAGCTTCTTTTTCCAGAAGACAATTCAGTAGTATTCCCCTGAGGTCTTTCCAATAAAGATATTGTTCTATGATGCAAAATTTTGCAGCCTTCAATTTCATGGATCTAGCTCTGGTTTTTCTTAACCCTGCAGGAGGATGTAAATTATGCAATACAAATATAATGTCAGCATACCAAGGAGATGTAGAAAAATCAGGCTTCACTCGCATCTCCACCTCTACCCGATCATATTGACCAGCTAGAAAATTCAGCTACAGAGAGTTACAATGGGAATCCATCATCATTTTAGCTAACCCTTGTCCTTTGATCAATTTTTTGGGCTTAATTTATATGTCTTATTCTAGAAGTACTACAACCCATTTAGGTCTCCTTCCCTCCAGATCTAGCTGTGTAAGTATGCTTTTCACTACACTGCTAGGTACATAGGCAATTATGTGGGAATGGAGGAGGTAGATTCTGAAATCCTTCAAGGCCTTAACCAAAGCATAGGCTTGTTTTTCTATTATACTATATTTCAATTCTCCATCCATCAATATTTTACTAAAGAATGCTATAGGTTGTTCTTCACCCCAATCATTTTTCTGCAACAATACCACAGCCACATTATGCTTTGAAGCATACTATAACACTAAGAAATATTTCTCAAAATATGGATTGACCAGTACAGGAGCTTTTGAAATCACCTATTTATATTTTTGAAGGCCTTCTTGGCTTCCACCATCCATTTGATTTCGTGATCTTTCCTCAGCATGTAAGTAATATCCATCAGGATTTCGGCAAAGCTAGGGATGAATCTCCTTAAGAAGTTTACTTGACCGATGAAAGACTATATTTCCTTCTTGCTCCTTGGTTCCTCTACACTCAAGATGCCCTTTACCCTGTCTAGATCAATCCTGATTCCTTCCTTCGAAATGATGTGCCCTAGTAACTTTCCTTCTTCTAGAGCGAAGTTTGACTTTCTAGGGTTTAATGAGATGCCATACTTCTTGCACTTAATGAAAACCATTTCTAAATGCCTAATATGATCTTTTATCCCACCTCGAGTATACAGTAATGTCATCCATGTAAATCACCACAAATTTGTCTCTTTCATCTACAAAAGCAATATCCATTGCACGTTGGAAAGTTGCTTCAGCATTCATTAATCCGAATGACATCTTTGCGTACATGAATGTACGCCAAGGTGTGGTGAAAGCAGTTTTTTCTTGGTCTTCAGGTAGCACCTTCAGCTCATTGTGTCTAAAAAACCCATCCATAGTGGATATTCTTTCTGAGCATACCACCCTCTATAGGATTTGGTCCATCTTCAGCAATGCGTAATTGTCTTTCAAAGAAACTTTATTTAAGTTTCTAAAATCTACACATAACCTTATCTCCCCATTCTTCTTCCGAACAGGAAACAAATTGGATTCCCATATCAAAGACCTCGGCATCACAATTATTTTTGCATCAAACAACCTTTTTACTTCCTTTTCAATAATGGGTACTAGTTTTGGATTGATCCTCCTGAGTTTCTGCCTGAATGGTTTCTCCCCGGGTTTAATCAGGATAGTATGCTGTATGATGGAAGTGTCATATTCTTTGAGATCTTCATAAATCCATGCAAACACATCCATTTATTTCTTCATCAGGTTCACATATCCTTCTTTTTCTTTAGTGGGCAATTTCTTGGACAACTTTATAATTTTTGGGTTTCTTTCAGTGCCAAGATTTATATCTTCGACGACGTCTGCGACAGGCTCGACCTTTGGATCTCTAGCTACGTCATTATGGTAAAAAAGGGACTCTAAGGGGATCAAACCTCTAGGTGTATGATTTCTCTTGAACTAAACTATATCCCTGCCTCCCAAAGAGTCTTTCAGTTTTCGGGCTCCGACGGATTCTTCCTCTTCCTCTTCAATGTCTAGGAAATTCTCGGAGTCAGCGTCATTCTCATCTATGCAGGTGTTTACAAACTCACTAGAAAACTCAAGAAATATCTTGGTTTGCATATTGTCTTCGAAAACTTGCCAATATCTAGTGTTGTCTAGTATAGAAGGTCTATTCACAATATCTACTTTGTATTTCCTATTGCCTGCTGTAGGGGTGGGCCTCAAATTTTATAGTTGCAGTCACCAGAAAGTTCGCCACTGTATTCTCATATCTAGGGATCACTTGGAATGTATGTTCAGTGAAGTAATTTATGAACATGTCCCACACCTCATTTTAGTAAGCTCTCATTCTTGGATGTCTAGTTTGGTAGTTGTCATTCACCTAATTCACTACAAGCTCTTAATCTCCAAAAATTTGGACTCTTTTAGATCCTAAATCCTTTAGCGCATGCAGGCCCAACAAGAAGGCCTCATACTCTGCTGCATTGTTTGAGCATTCAAAAACCAACTTATAAGAATAAGCTTTGGTATCTCTAATGGGGGAGATTATGTCCACACCTGCACCAGCACCCACTTTAGCCACCGAGCCATCGAAATACATCTTCCACATTCTTTCATCCTTTGGCTTTCTTTCCAAAGCTTCTAGTTCACTAGTCTCTCCTTTATCCCTTTTACCTTTCCGTGGCACAATGAATTTAAATTCACAAGGAGATATATCATTGAAGAATATAGATGATCCCAAGTCTGTGTCGGCAACATAAACATGATGGATGTCAGGCTGAGCCTGACTGCTCACGATGCAAGGAAATCTATTTTCACTGTATGACCTTTTGTTTTCATTCCAAACAAGAATTGTTGCATACGACATATCCATTTGAAGGCTACCCTTCAGATTTGAAGTCCAAGACCTTAACAACAAAATACCAAACTTGGGGGGAATATCTTCCACAACAACATCCATGACCACAATTTTAGATGGCAACTTATTTAAAGATACCACCGTATCTTTGATCAAGTCTAGACATTTTACCCTTTTAGAATCAAAGGAATACAGGTCTTTATAAGGCCTTGTAATCTCCAATCCTAGGCTCTCCACCACTCCCTTTGGCATCAGATTATGTGAGGCTCCCGAATCCAACATAGGATTGTGTAACACCATATCATGTACATTAAATCTCATATAAAAGGGTGCCACCTCCTCATCTTCATTGTCTATGCTATCAATCTTAGATCCCAGAATAATAGTAGGGTTGTCTTCAGTTAGCTCTAAGATATTCGTGTGAGCTTCTCCTTTATTTGCAATCATATTTGTTATAGTGTCCTTGTATTCCTGATTCCTCAATAATTCATTGAAAGGGATGGAAACATTCAGCTTAGCTAGCTCGTTTCGAAGGTTAAACATGGGAGGGGTTTTGCCTAGCTCCCTCACATTACCAGTCCCTTTTTCCACTTCCCTAGACGCTACCAGATCCTTTTGTTTCTCATTCCCTTTTCTTGGGCCGGTATGACTACTAGAAGGCTGGTTTGGGTTTAACCCCCCTCTGTTTATAGCAACGTCTCTATTTCTTAACTTGATATTCCTGACATCATCTATAGCATGCATATACCCCTTATGATATTGTTCCGATTCCTCTGTCAGGGTCTTATCATCCACTTGTACGAACATGTCATGTTCCTCCTCAGTCAAGTAGATTTTAGAGTCTAAATCACTGAAATGATGGATATGATCTTCAATAGACTCTTCCTCATCTTCGACAGCCACATAGTTTTCAGGGAAAGGAGGCCTAATTGGCTGCTCTTCTTAGTTTCTTGGATTTCTCACATCCCTTTGTCTATTTGGTTGGAGTGGGGGAGGAACTAGCCTCCTAAAATTGGGATTCCTTATTTGAGGTTCATTCTACTCTCGGTTTGTTGGCCTGGTCTCCACCATTAGCCTGTCCATCAAATTTTCCATATTTTTGAGCATCATCTCAAATTTTATATCATTGGATGAGGACATAGAAGCAGTGGGGTGTGTCTCTTCTCTACTTTTCCTTCTGTCAACCTCCACCCTAGGTTTTATTTTTTCGCATGCCATCATATTGGCCTCTACTTCTAGGTCATTTGTAAACATAGTCGGGATGATGTTTGACTTTTTTACTCTTAATAAAAAAGCAAAATCATTGTCAAATGTATCAGCGTAATGAAGTTTAGCTGCCCCGTGTGAAGGTTTGATGTCAGTAGGTATCGAGTTGTAGACTCTTGTGAATTTGCTTGAAAACTCATGGACCGACTCAAAACCTCCTTTCTTGAGATTGTTGTATTGAGACAGGACCTGCAATAGGATTTGTTTATCATCCCATATTTCTAGAAACATGGTTTGAAAACCAGCAAAACTATGGATAGACCTAGGTGGCAAATATTTGTACCACTTCTTGGCTTCCCCAGACAAAATATGAGCGAATAGCCTCATCTTGACATATTCATCATCCACCTCTTCCAGGTCGATGAAATCATTAAATTTACCCAGATGGTATCTCACTGAGACATTCCCCTCCCCATTGTAGTATGCAATTATTTGGGTGTAGTTCAAGGGGAGGTCCTGCAGAACTAGAGGTAAGGCTAATGGGGAAAATCTAGCAGCAACCATCGGGGTCAGTCAATTGGGAGCAGACTAGGGGTTAGGAAACTGGGTGTTCTAAAAAACAAGGGCTGTCTCTTCAGCTTTCGCTATGGTCTCTAGGTTTGGCCACAAAGAATCAAGCAGATAGGATCGCAGTATACTAGAGCTAACCCCAAATTTCCTCAGGTCGGATTCAGATTTAGATTTCGTTAGTATTCTTTCAGCTCTAACTCCCCATTCAGATTTCGTTATGCTATACAAATATTGAGATGATGATGTACCAAACAACGAAAAATCCACTTTCTATTTATTTCTGTTTCTAAGTATTTTTTCTGGATTATCAACACTTTGCAAAGTTTTGGGATTAGGGTTACCTCTCATGTGGGTCCTTCTAGAAGATAGGATACCTAGTGTGATACTGGTTGAAGTGGGTGTGGAGTCCCCAAGACAAATATACAACCTTCTCGTGAATGCAGAAATTTTTGTTTTCCCTCAGAAATCCCTTTCTTGAAATCATACAATTCTTGTCGTTCCTCTAGGGATAATCTTCAACTCGTCCCCGGCAACAGTGAAATTTTGTTAGCATTGGAATTGAGCCAAAGGTTGTCAATGGTCCACTCCCAGGTAACAACAGAACCTCTTTTGAAGAGAGAACTGGCCTTCTGCTCTTCCAAGAGGGATCTCTCAACAAATATTAACAATGCCAGATATGTACAAGTAAAAATATGAATTGTTTGAAAGGATGGTTGAAACAATACATATAACCATTGGGCAATGGAGTCAAGATGTGTAAAAGAAATAAACAAAACTTATGGAGATGATTTCAACACAGAGGAAAGATAGCCATTCAATCATAGTCAAATTATAATTGTCTGGTGGAAAAGAAGAACATGAATAGACCATCAACACAGAGCATTGGAAAATGAATTATGTATTAACTTTAGAAGAAAGCTTTGGTGGATATCTGAAACAACAGACGGAGCATACCATGTATGAATTCCAAACTATTAGACACTTATTTCAAACATGAAAGAAAACATAATGGAAGAGATAAACTGGAAAAACATTCACATGAGAAAGGAAGCAACAGACTATAATACAAACAACACATGAATCCCTGTGTAAAATTCCAACCTCGGCTCTGCAACTTTATTAAAATACTCTTGAAATCATACACTGCAAAATTACATCAGTTCCAACCCTTTCTCCTTCTTCAGGAGGTATATTTATAGAATTTTGGACTTCCTAAACCGACATTCGAGAATCAAAATTTGTTACAACTGAAAAACAACTTCTAACAAACTCCTAGGTGGCACATCGGCCACGATTTACATAAAAACTAAAAACTGAAATATGGATTGCAGGAGAAATATGCATGAGAATCTTCTATGCTCCCATATGGTGAGTGATATTTGTACAGAGTTCTGGGAGAGGTGACCCTTGGAAAGGGTGTGCACACAAAGGAAACTTCTTGTGTACTATCATTGCCACTTTTATGGATGCGTTTTGAATTTGTCTGACCCGTATTGTTGAATGACTCTCCATAGGTAAGGACTAGGAAAGGAAAGTTTACCGACCACATGTTGGTTTAACTTGGCATTTTATTGAATCAGTCCTTGGCATTTCTCTTCCATCATCTCCTTTCCTTATCTCTCCTTGCCTTTTTTCTTTCATAGCTCCTCGATCTGCTGCTTTAACTTAACAAGCTTTGTATCTTTCAGGCCTATCTGGGAAATTGCTTTAGAAAGAGAACTAGTGTCTATCTCTCTAGATACACCTATGGAAGGAATTGCACTCTTAGCACTCCTTCCTTGAAGCTCCCTTTCTTATATTGCTATTATGGCCTTTAATTTTGCTTCACTTTTCTTCAAAAGCTGGTTGGTTGCTCCCCACTGCCTTTCCTTTTATTTGAGCTTTAGCAGCTTGGATTTGCAGTTGGTAAGCTCAACATTCAATGTTTCTTTCTCTTTTTCGAAATTAGCCAATTATTCTATCTAGGCAAGTTGGGTAGGAGTGATTTTCAAATTCTTTTTTAGTGTTTGGATCTCTTTTTCCTTATCATCGAGCAATTTCTAGGCCAAGACTCCTTTATGTGCTGGTCCCTCTATTTGCATTGCTTCATTTTGAAAATTGTTGATTTGGGCCTTGAGGGCTTTGTTCTCCACTCTTACCTTTCTCAAAAGATTCAAAGTCTTTGTTTTATGTTCCTCTAGCTTGGACATTTGTATGGTGGCCTTAAGTAATCTAGCATTCAGGATATCCTCGGTTTCTTTGTTGAGGTGTATTATGTCAGTAGTGGGAACCTTTCATATGTTCACACTAACCTTTGACACCTTATTACCCATTTCCAAGGCTAAGCTAAGGGTGTTAGTGGAATGATCCCTTATAGTTTTTAATGCCACATTTGGGTAAGGAAACCATGGTGCCTCGATGTATAGCTCTGCTATCTCTTTGAAAGTTTTATCAGCCCTCTCCTGGTAAGAGCCTAGCAAGTCTTCTTTGGATGCATTCCTATTTGGAGTTTTCCCGTCAAATACATATTCTTGGATTTGTAATTCGGCTGTCTCGGGCTCGTCTTGTTTTTCTTTTTTCTCTATATTCTTCTTCTTCATATGTCCCTTTGGGTTGCTCTTTTTGACCTGTACTAGCTATTGCCCCTATTCTATTTTCTTCCTTTTGGGATTACTGGCCGTGTCCACCTCTTCAGTATCCATAGGCTCTAGACCCCCTCTTTTCACTGAACTCGTTGAATAGATGATCAATGATGAGACATCCTCGGCTATTGCAACTATTTTAGCCAATTCTCTTTAGGAGAAGATATTCCTGGAAGGTGTGAGCCAGTGCTTCATTCTATGCTGGTGTCCATCGGGGAAGTATTAGGGAAATCATCCCAGTTTTCTACTTCCCTAAGTCTGAGTATTTAAGTGTGTTCAAAAGGCTTGCACTTATGAGCCATTCTCCTTTTGGAAATTATTTTATGAGGGTCATAGTTTACCTCTTGTACCAGAGAAAACCCCATGCCTTTGAGCAAGTTGGTAACCAGTGGAAAAGTAGCTTTGCTCCTAATTGTGTATGGTCCCACTTCCCAGGGGAAAATCAAATTTGAGTTCTTTTTATAGCTCAAGAAGTGCTCTTCCTCAACCGTTAGTCTTGCCGGATCAATTCCTAGGAGAAAACCCTTGTGGTTAGAAAAGTTGGCAGAATGTAGGGTTGATGCACAAAGCCATACAATCTTATGGTCATTCCAAATTCCGTCAGGAATCAGTCCCCTATATTCTTGCTATTTGACAACTGTAGCATTTGTCTCATCTCAGGAAACACCCTAGGTAACCTTTCATGAAAGAAAATGTTGTATACTTTAGCCATCAATTGGTTCATTAACTTACAATAGTCTGTAGCCATATCAATAGTGATTTCCAATTCAGTTACTTGTGGGTCTTCTTTGTTATAATATTTAAGCATCCTCAGCAAAAAGGACTGGAATCTAAACACTTTAGTGCTGTGGAAATTTGTTAACTGAGAAAGGATGTTCTCGATTAGGAATTCATCAAACTCAAGACAATGAGAATGATAAGATTTCCCGGGTAATTCAGGTTCAGCCGGACAAGTACTCAAGATGAACAATAGACTCAACAATGACTCTATGACATAAGAATTGGTATCTAGACCTAGAAAATGACTAGCTAGGGATATACACGACTGAATTTCTTCATTGAATTGGCTAACTTCAATAGGGTATGATAGGTCAATGGGTTCACCACTGGGTTTTGAACAGGCCTTCAAGAAGGTTTATTTACTTTCATCGGTAGATTCTTTGATGTAACGTATAATATTTTCCTCTTGGTAGTTTTGGGATATATGGACAAACTTGTTTGGGATGTGCAAGGTTTCATGGATGATGGAAGCGTGGACTGAGCAAAGGATTTTGGACTTGGACTTATTCATAATGACTCCTTTAGTGACAAAGAAATTGTCTGCACACCATTCGAAAAACTCAGGCTATGGGGGGTTTGGCCAATAGAAAATACATGGAAGAAGGATTTGAAAGCACCATAGGTATCTTTACCTCGGTCCTTAAGTATTTCCAATTTACCTCTGGCGGTTTCAATGGCTTCTCCCACTAATATGGTATCGAAAATTTTGGCATTCTCATCTATGAGACTTTATTCTGCCCTCCAACATGTGACTTCAGGTTCTTTATCATCTCTCATCCCTACCACTTCTACTGCTTCTATCACATCCATTTTCAAATAGCACTGCGGGGGTATCAGGGGCCTACCTTTATTTTTAGCATAGTCTCCTAGTTTGTCCATGCTGACGCTCTGTATGTGGTTTGATATTCGGTGGCTTCGAGGCTTTGGAAAAGACAAACCTTTCCAAATTCACGTGGATCCTTTTATAGCATTTTACATAGCGTAACCTTAGCACCCTTTCCAAGTAGCTTGCACCATGTATATTACTCCTTGTGATCTAAGCCTTTGGTATGTGTTGTCCTTTATGCTACATCCTTTCTTACCTTATGCATGTGAAGCTCAATCATCGATCAAGATCAACTTATCTTCACAACCATTGATCTGAGTGGACCCTACCACTTTTTGTGATGCAAGATTCTGGTCCCCTCCGTGCTAGTTTAGATTGTGAAATAAACCATGATCGCAGATCTCCCTCCATTCTTGTAGTGACCATCAATTTAAGTGACATGTACCAATTTTCACAATCTGAAATCGCTACTACATCCTTGTTAATATGGGATGCGAAATAATTTATAACCATGGATCTTCTTGGATCCCAACCTCGGCCATTAGATGCCTCCAGCTTTTAATCCATTTCGTGATTCAGAAAAGTGGCTTTGGCCGAGCATGTTCACCACGTGAAATGTTGTGACACCATTGATCTACCATCAGTTCAATCTCAACCTTCTATTACGACTCCCGTTTAATGCCTTCAACACATCCGATCTTCTCTTCTTTACCCTACATCTCTGATCCATGGACTATCTTGCCTCTTTCAATATTCACTACTCCAGAGTGGGGCTACTAATTCATGCTGTCCTTTCCTTGATTTCCACCGCGTCCTATTCTAGTGGCTGAATTCTATCTCATATATGCCATCAGCCTCCCTGCAAACTCTAAGGTTTCTTTCCCAACACCTCTTAACAAGGTCAGACTTCCTACATATCCCTTATAATCAAAACTTTAATAGAGTGTTACCAACTACCATGCTTAGAAGGATATGAGATGGCAAGTTGCCATGGATGAAGAGATTAATTCTCTTTAGAAAAACACCACTTGGGATCTAGTTTCTCTTCCGTTGGGGAGACTTTTGCAACAGTTGCAAAAATGGACTCCAGCCGCCTAGTTTTGTCAATTTCTGCATCTAAGCATTGGGAAGTGCATCATATGGATGTTAAGTATTCCTTTCTACATGGAGATATTCATGAAAAAATATACATGAAGCAACCTTAGGGATACATTTCTGATCCGTCTTTGGTTTGCAAGCTAAAGAAGTCACTATACGGGTTGAACTAGACCCCAAGAGAGTGGTATTCGAGGATGGATGCCTTCCTTGTCTCGCAAATATTCCAAAGGTGTAAATCAGATCCAAATGTGTATATACAGTAGTATGATGGTAATTTTATTATTATTGTTTTATATGTTGATGAATTATTGATTACAGGTAGCACAGTTACTTATATTTTAGTCATAAAAAATGCTCTCCACAATGCATTTGAAATGAGTGATTTGGGGCTCTTGAAGCAATTTCTGGGGCTCGAAATTGAGAAAATTTTTGATGGGATAATGGTCACTTAGTCCAAATACATATAAAAAATGTTAGTCAAATTTAAAATGGATAAATTTAAGGATGCACCATTCCCTTTCCTTCCAGGGATCAGCCTTCAAGAAGGAAAAAGCACACCTCCCATGGACTGCACTATTTAACGACTGCTGATAGGTAGCTTTCTCTACTTGACTCATTCTTAGCCTGATATCTACTATGTCATGAATGCTGCTTCAAGATACATGTAGAATCCTCATGATCTTCATTGGAATGAAACCAAGAGGATCCTCCAGTATATTCAGGGAACCAAGACCTACGACATTCACTATGCTACAGACTCTGAGCTAGAGCTGGTTAGTTACACAGAATCCAATTGGGCAGGTGATTCTATTGATCAAAAGTCTACTTCAAGATATGTCTTCATGTTTGGTGGTGGCCCCATTTTCTGGTCTAGAAAAAAGCAGGCCACCATAGCATTGTCTTCAGTAGAGGTCGAGTACTGAGGAGTGGTGAATGCTTACATCCAAGCTGTTTGGTTGCAAGACATTCTTTCAGAGTTTGATATTGGTAGTACTTTGTCCATTGTCCTCTTTTGTGACAATCAAAGTTCTATTAAGATATCCATATATCTAGTTATCAGGCAAAGGACCAAGCATTTAGAGATCACACATGCACTATATCAGGGAATTAGTGCATGATAGGACCATCATTCTACAATAATGCCCGACTGATGAGCAAGGATGATTTTAAGGAACGATACTTATTTAAAAGTGTAGAAATGTTGGCGAATCTTACCAATTCTTAGAAAGACAGCTATAAAATATTTGGCAAAATTTTTCAAAAATATTTTAATTTCCAAGGATTTTATAATGTTTATATAATAATATGGCGATTTTTAAAGTAAAAAAATTATACCCCATCAAAATTGGGTGAAAGAGGGCTTCAAAAAATGCAAAAAAATGAATCTTTTTTTGAGAAAAAACATAAAAAAATAGCTGATTGGGCTAAATTTTGCCCCTAAAATTATCCCTGCTGATGAGCAGATTGCAGACATCTTCACCAAGGGATTTTTAGAAAATAATTTCACTTAGCTTTGTTCACTGTTGGGAGTGATTTCATTAGGGTGATTAGACTACTTTCAGTGTTCAGCTTGAGGGGGGGTTTTCCCACTGGGTTTTCCCTCTTTTCCTCATATTTATTTTTGAGCATTGTTTGAGTTACATTATTGTATAGGGTGACCTATGGACTTAGTTTTAGGGGCCATAGAATTTCATGCACTTTATGTTTCTACTTTTCCCGAGTATAGCTTAAGGGGGAGGTGTTGGAGACATTTACTCACCATGCACACCTAATTTGGTCAATTTGGCCTTGTTAAACCACTATCCTAAGTTTTATTGACTTAATTGGAATCAGAGGAGCACTACATGAAATCAGCATGAGCACAGCCATGCCTACCTTAAGTCAAGGAGGCCAACTAAGCCTTCTCCTTCATTTGGGGAGGCCAACTGGAGCACTCTGGGAGTGATCTGAGTGTCATAAATGCACCTAATTGATGACTGATGGTTACAATTAGTTAAGTTGAGTGATGAAGGTGTCTCCATTCATTATATTTATTATTGTATTAATATTTAATGAACTAGAGTCAACAGGGGCACCTCCAACGACCTCTGATGGCCAGTTTGACTTTAGTTAACCTCATCAGGGTTCATTGGAGTTAATGATACGCTACCACTTATTGGTTGGCATGAAATGACATGTGTCTGAGCTAATTTTAGTTAGAATCAGTCATTCATTGCACTTTTACTTCAGTTAGGACTCAGTTGAGTCAATAAGCACTTGATCAGTTGGTTAACTAGTGTGTTTACTGTGGCCTATAGTCAGTTAAGCTACACCCATTCATTCAATTCGAATGACCTCCTTGGGAATTCGAATTTTATTGGAATCCATTCATATTGCATGATCATTGTATTGTATTAATCATTATTTATTGATTATACAGAGCTGACACTTCCATTGCAACACCATTTTGCCAATTTTATGCATATTTGTCTGTATTCTTTGTGAGACTATGTTTTCAGTTCCTAGACCACTGTGACAAATTAATAGGTACGTGGACTAAACAGTGTCAGTTGCACATTAATAAGACATGTGAATTATTTTATGTAAATTCATATGTTTATATGATGTTTCCATTGTTTCCATATCTAAATTTTTTATTTTTTATGTGCATGGAAGATGTATCAATGTTTGGATGCAAATTAATGGTTTAAATGCTTAGAAACTGGTGTATTCTCCATGATTTTGAGATATCATTTTGATGGAATATTTAAATATGTTTATTTTTGTGTTATTTTCATTATATCAACTTGCAAGTTATCCCTCCATGACTTATTAGATTTATTATATGTTTACACAAATGAAACTATTGAGTTTTGATTGCTAGAAAATGGGGGTTTCTGCTAGAAAACTGGAATGAATGGATAGTTTCTCTATAGTCATTATTATATGATGTTCTATGGTTTTACATTATCATGATATTACACCCATGATGGATTTAGTGAGACTTTGGAATCAATGGAATCTTTTTTTGATCTCGTCGAATGAATTACTTATGGATTTGGTTGTTAATTGAATAATTTCTACTTGGGAATTGGATTGTTTTGACTACTTCGAAAGATATGTTGGTTTATGCATGTTTATGGATGAACCTGATCACACTAGTTCCCCATTGATGGTTTCAGAGTGCCACCATAGCATGATATGCTTTGATTTTGGGATCATAGTTGGTTTTGCAAGGAATCAGATGCTTATTATATGATATGGTTATGAATTTACAATAGAATTGTATATCTTATTTTCTATATGAGTTAGTGGTTGTAGATGGATAATTTGTACCTTTTTTTATTCATTATTGAATGGTTGAACATGATAGATTCCTATATGATCTAATAAGTAATGCAAAATTGTTAAATAAAGTGCCATGGATTGGATTTACAGAACTGTCTTAATTTGCATAGTTTATCCGTTGATAATTCTAAATTGTGATTATTTTCAAAGGTTTATGTAAATATAATTTACAATATTTATTTGGATGATTGTGGCCACATATGGATTTTTTGATAATGCTTATTTCCAAGTTAAATAAGTATGCAAATATGGTTTAATTTTCATGCTTGGACAATCTTGCATTTGCATGAGATTTTGGGGAGTTTTAGAATTTATTTTAAACTGTTGCAATTTATATTAATGGATGAATGTTATTTGAATTTCCATGATGGAATTATTTCGTAGCCTTAGAAACCTTATTCTGTTGTGAATTACCTTGATTCAGCTTCCCCCTGGTCATTTTGTTTCCTCTTCCTTTTGTTTAGTGTCGGGTATGTTACACCAACCCACAGATAAAATATTTTTATCTACATAATAGTGATGCACTTTACACATTCATGAGAGAAAATAAATCATTAAGCACACTAATTTACATCATATAAGTCTTTCATGTATGTTTCATAAGGTTTGGAAATATGCATATAATGGGGAAATTGATTTTATAATTTTTATACATATATTTTTATGTCCCTATGGAGGAATTCAAATTCAATTGGAATGCAAGTTAGGATGCAAAGGTAATCTTGGATCTACATTCTAGGACCCTTTATTTTTTTCATATTCAAAAGATAATGGTACAAGGGTTTAAGAATGTATATAGGAAGCAGATGAGACACACAAACTCAAAATATAGAGGAAAAAATACATGTGTAGCATGTTGTGAATTAGATGCAAAATAAGATGCCCCCAGATGT
>LPNX010668802.1:262548-286944 GCA_001517045.1 Pseudotsuga menziesii | reverse complement strand
TATATGAATTACAAAAAAAAACTTTTTTCATCAATATTCAAATACCCATGTCCATATACTGCAAGCTATCAATAGTTATCCAATAGATATCAATGACTCAATAGATGTCCAAAATATATCAATTATTGCTCATAAGATCAGTCCCTAATGTAGATAGATGTCCAAATATATTAATGACATCCATAAGATGAATTCAAACTCCAAAATATAGAAAATTAAGGATCCATATAATATATAGCTAAAGTCTAAAAGTAAATACTAAATATTAAAAAAAAAGAAAAAGTAGAGGCTTTTATGTCTCCAACTGTGTCAACTTGTCCCTCAATTCCTTGTAAGTCCTCAAGGCTAAAAAGTGGAGCCTATGATTGGATATAAGTAGATGTAGGATCCCCATCTTGATCTAATCCTACATATATGTCTTCCTTGTCCAAGAAAATAGCTAAATAATCCAAATATATCAACATCAAGATACATTGAAAATGTGAATTAAATATGAATTGAAAATGTAAATTAATCCTCTAATTTCAAGTTACAAATGATTACGCCATTAACTTTAGGACTCAAGAGTATCACCCAGTAATTGTTTTTTGTGAAGATGAAGGTTGTAGTGGAAAAAAACATGGTCATTCAATCATTTTTTTGTGAAAAGGTTTTGCTTCTTGGAATGAATCTTATCAAACATGATCTAGTTGTGCTCACAAACTGAAGTGTTCCATATTTGATTTAAGATTCTAGTGGCAAATTTATTTAGATCTCATGTATCACTGCCAAACGTTTACCACCAATGTTAGCTGGAATATTTCACCTCCTGCGGACATCAAGGTGTTCCACTGGTCTTAATGGTTCAGATCCAGAACAAATAGAGGACAGAGGTTGAAGACTCTCCCTAGATGCTGTAGATATTTGGAATACAAGGCTTTGATAGTCCACCTATGTACCTACAATCAAGCTCAACACAAAACATATCAAAGCAACCAGAATATGATCTACTAATCTATGCTAGTGACTAAGGATTCTAGCAACATATATGCGAAATCACAACAACAACAATATATGTGGGACAGAAATCAACTTGCATTAAAGAATATGAAGAAGTTTACAACCAATCCTTAGTGTTGACATGCATCTCCATGAAACTATACCTTATTATCCCCAAAATATTCGACTCTAGCTCTCTATGCTCTCTCCAAATGATATCGGGCCAATGGTCAATCCAACAGCATAACAATACCTCAAGTGTTCTCTCCTCAACCATAGCTATGAGCTCTTATTTATAGGGCTTTAATGGATAGAGATGATTGAGAAATTAGTGGGTGAAGTGGCCTCTAAGATCCTTATAGGATGAGGGATCTCGAGCTCAACCAACCCATAGTAGTAGGGACAAGGTAGGACACAAGGCTTATCATCTAGAAGCCTCAATAAACTTCTCTTTTTCCCTTTTTACCTACGGTACCGGGTTTTTCATTCTATGAAAGAGTGGTTCTGGTAATAACCACTTATGGACCAAGGACAATAAGCGGTGGCACCGCTTATGGGAAACAAATGATGGGCAGTGCGAACAAGGGTACCACTCCTGGATAAAGGGGCATGTGCAGTTCTAGGAATTTGTATGAAATATTGATGAAAAACCATTTAGTTTCCACTCTAGAAGCTAGGATTCAGGGCAAGCAGGTATGTCAAATGTCTTATCACATGATGGTGATAGGATTTTGGTATAACAGGTGCCCCCCAAAGTATGAGTCTTAGAGGGATACGATAAACGGGAGCTTTGAGAACAAGTCATCGCCAAGAGATGAAAATGTAGGCTCGATCGGAGCATGTTGTCAAGTAGGCATCTATAGTACATCAGTATGTTGACTCATAGATACAAGTAACCAAACTCATGGCTGCAGACCAATACAAGGCAAATCCATGAGAGGAATAAATAAGCATGGCTACTAGAATACAACGTAGATTTGGCATGTGATAGAGGACTCAAACTTGGACATAGCTACGAGACATACAACGTAAATCTATGTCCTACAGACACAAATTTGAGCATAGACATGACCATACAAATGTGGATCCATGCTAGATATACAAAACTCCATCGCAACCTGGGGAAAAAGCAATGAGCACTTTTAAACAAATGCCTAGGTTCTTCGTCTTGTCTTCCACATATTACGATTCTATCCATGTGATTACAATGATCTGAAGTTGAACATGGTAGAAACCACTTGGTTATCGGTCAATGATGTGAACCATTAACAAGTGTGAAGGAGATCACCATTAATGTCAATGATTTCCAAGGTACCTTAGTACAATCTACTGAGCACGAATAGATGTCCTGATGTCGAACACCCAGTCGATTCTATCGATCAAAGGTCAATGATGTGAACCTATGTTGAGAGCGAGATAAACTGTCATTAAGGCATACAGATCTCAAGGTACTAAATATCGTTTCTAAGACTATTTCCCAGATAATGAGCTGATGTCGACAGGAATAGTTTCATTGAAGGAGGGCCATGATGAGTCCCACATCGACGACATGAAACTCAGAACATAGTTTTGGAATTATGTGAATGTATTAACCATATGACTCACTCAAAGATACTGACACAAAGACTGTGTAGACTGCAGAGGAAAAACTTCTTCAAATTCCCCTTTGAACATCGGGCGGCATGACAAAAAGACTTGGTAGCATGACCGAACAGGACAGACACACAATGCGACAGTGGACAATGTATTCTTTTGAAAGACTCAAAGGAGTGACATGACGCATGAAAGTGGATCATCACAGAGATCAGCTGAATACTGAATTGACTGACATGATTATGCAGACAAGTGCCATGTTCAAAGGTAACAACAAACAACTGCCATTATTTACAAAATGATTCCCTTCCCATTTCCCCCATCATGATTGATGAGTGCCTCTTTTCAGTTTTACGAGTTCAAAGAGGCACTCATCAACACTCGATATAGCTTGTCAGAAGACAAGTCCATACTCATATGTTTTACGAACCTGAGAGAGGAGGGGTTCGTTCCCAAAATGGGTCTCTCAATGTTTAATTTAACGAGTCCACTGAAAGAAAACTCGGTATCGTTCATGTTTAGAGAGTCTAAACGAATACGGAAGAAGAATCCAAGGGGGTCCTTTTTCATATGATTTAGTCTCTAAGGTCCGAAAAAGTGTAAAATCATACCTTAGATAACTCTTCCATTCATGATTGGCTGGAGTGATCCTTTTTCTTAAATAGTCCGATCTGAACCGAAAAAGAGATAACCTACCATTGGACAGATGACTCTTCAAATACATTAACGAGCGTGAAGAAGAAAATATCACTCGACGATCTTTTCGTATTTAGGGAGCCTAAAAAGAGTTTAAAGAGGACTCCATTAGAATTTTTCATTTTTGAATCCATAGCATGAAAAATTAATCAACTAAGCTGAAACCAAATTTCATGTTTTAACTAGAGCACAAAAAATGAAAAGTAAGCTCAACACCATCTTACTGTTTTTAATGAGTTGAAAGATCATTTAAAAGAATGCTCAAGGATTGGTTTCATTTTTACGCAAGCTTGAAATGAATGGGTAAACTATGCTTGAAAAATCCCATTAACATGATATATAGAGGTTGGAATATTGCCCCCAGCATGATTGCTAGTGAACCTTACCCCTAACATGGTTGCTAGTAGCTCGACATGCCCCCAAGCTTCATTTCATTGGATGATTCTTCTTCCATACCCAACCTAAAAACCTGGTTACTAATGTGAAAATGTTCACCGAGGGGTAGGAAGAATAAGAATCAGGTAGGTGAAAAGAAGGTTCAAGTTCTAACACTAAAGGGAAGAATCGAATCAAGGGAAGGGGATCTATTTAATTTTTACGCAAGCTTGAAACGGAAGGTAACTATGCTTGGAACATGGTTTCATTTTTATGTAAGCTTGAAGCCAAAAGGTAAACTATGCTTAAGGAGATCCATTTCATTTTTTAATGAGCTTGACATAGAACCGAAACTTTGCTCATGAATGATTTTATTTTTATGCAAGCTTGAAACCAAAAGGTAAACTATGCTTGAGGAGATCCATTTCATTTTTTAATGAGCTTGACATAGAATAGGAACTTTGCTCAGGAAAACCCGACATGATGGTCAGAACCTAACATGATGGTCAGGTACTATTTCATTTTTTAATGTAGAATGGGAACTTTGCTCAAGAAAAAACTGACATGATGGTCAGAACCTGACATGATGGTCAAGTCCTATTTCATTTTTTAACGAGCTTGACATAGAATGAGAAATTTTCTCAGAACATGATTTCATTTTTATGCAAGCTTGAAACCAAAAGTGTAAACTATGCTTAAGGAGTGGTTTTATTTTTTAATGAGCTTGAAACCAAAAGTAAACTATGCTCTAAAAACCTACTCCTACCAAACGTCATATATAGAGGTTGGTAGGTTCCCCCCATTTCATAAAATCTAGCGACTTAGCTCCATTCTGATGTCCATATACTAGAGCCATGCCCCCCATTTTTCCTACGATGGGAAGAAGCTAACTAGGAGAAGGGGAAGGAACCACAAGAACATGCGGCACATTCAGGGCAGTCTGATTACTAGGAGTAATACGATGGTCATGTGTAACAAAGGAAAGCTGATCAATGGTCACCATCTTCCCATCATGGGGAAAATGCATAAATCTAAAGAGTGTGGACACAACAGCCTCCATGGCATAAACATAATCACATCCAAGGAGCATATTGAAATCTAAAGGACCTTGGACCACCATAACATCCATGTAGACAATTTTCCCTCCTAATGTAATAGGAAAACAAGGGAGGGTCCCTAAAGGTGTAGTAGGCCTTCGATTAAAAGCCAATACCTGATCGGTGGCTGGCACAAGCTGAGGATAACCTAAAGCTTGCCAAGCAGTTGAGGATAGAATACTAACAAAAACCCCTTTGTCAACAATAGTGAAAAGTATCTGCCTAGCAGTAACATTCACAACTATCTAGAAAGGAATACTCGAATGAAGACGGGACTCTGTTAGGTTACTCCAGTCAAAGGAAATAACCTCACTACTTGGAGAGGGTTCTATCGAAACAGATAAAATTTCCTCTTGTCGAGAACAATCAAAACGAGGCATATGAACTTCGGCAGGTTTCAGTTCATTCTCTACTTTAAGAGAAGAACAAGATGAAGATTTGGTCAAACAGACTACTTCAGTCTTAACACTCTCTAATGAAAGAGTGGGATCGGGTGGAAATGACACCGACTCGACCACTTTAACTTCACTCTCCAAAGGAAGAGCGGGATCAACCACACATAAATCCAAATCGATCACTTGGTCAACCAGTGGGGGATCAAGGGATAACTTAATATCACTTGTTGGAATCACTTGTTGATGATCAGTAATATTTTCCAACCAACCTGAAGCTTAATCCATGCTTCGACAAAGAAAAGTACAATGCATAGCCTTACATATCAAACAAGGATACAAGACTTTACCCTTATGACCTTTTACCAATGGGTCAATGGTTGAGGGATTATCATCAACATGATGATTAGAGGCTGATGACACAGATGGTTTGGACCTTTTAGACCACTCTTCTTGTACATGGGAGAGACCGGGACACTCCTTAAGAAGGTGGTCCCCCTTGCAAAGCTTATAAGGGAACTTGGGTTTTCCGAGTGTTCTCTTAGAACGAGCACCATTAAGAGTAGATGGTTGCTTCTTTTTCTCTTTCTTATCCTTCTTCTTTTTACTCTTCCCTTTCCTCTTCTTCTTATTCACATGACTGCTAACCATAGAGCTTTGGTCAAGTGAAGAAGAAGAAAGGGGTGGAACAACAACCAATGAAGAAGGAGAGGGATTAGGCTGAGTTCGATCCTATCCTAGAGGAGAGGTGACATTTGAGACATTAGGTGTAACAGGAATTATCAGATTAAAAATCCATACTAGTAATCCTATAGTTAACCCAAGAAGATTTAGAGTGGCAATAAAGGGAGGACCAATACCTTCACTTGGAGGGAATACAAAAGGTACACCTTGGAAAGGGACCTCTTGAGTGGTAGTCCCAGATGAGGATGCCATCTCTAAACTCTCTAATAACCCCCTAACTACCACACAGAAGCAAGTACTACTCAAACTAAAAGAAACAAGTACACATGTGAAAGGAGTGGATAAGAGTCAGGAATCTCACAGGACAGGCCAAAAGGATAACTCAGATGGTTTTAGGATTCCTAAAAGGGTCTCTCGATATACACAAGGTATGAGGGAGCTCAAATTGGTAGTAGTGCTATATAATGCATAACTGTTCACAAGGGTCCTTCCTATATACAATAGACTACGTGAAGTACCTTTCTATATACCTCAAGGGTACGTGAAAGGCCGTTCGGTATACTGATGGTACATGGAAGAACCGCGTGAGTCTGGAGATGTAATGTGGACAAGTAATGAAAACTCCTACGCTTAACGATGCTCGAACACGTCTCTAACTTATCACTCAAATTGCTAAATTTTTTAACCTAGTACTACCGTTAATTTTTTCTTGTGCGTTTAGGTGGAGCCATGGAGTGAAAACTTGAATTAAAGAAGATGCACACTGATCTATATGATAATGCAAGTTTTCTTCTTCAATGAAATTCTACCAAAGAGAGGGAGAGAGATTTACTTTTCTTCCAAAAAAAATGCACACCCAAATGCAAATGCAATTCTATCTTTTCAAACAAAAAGTGAAATATCAATGCACCCCAAACAATATTTAAAGCAAATAAAAAATAAATGTAAAGAATATTTAACATAAATCAAAATGTTTCCTATTTTTTCATGCTTGAAAAAGACACATAAAAACTCAATGGAAAGATGATTTCACTAACGTTTCCAAACAAATCTAACTCTAATGCACGCAAATATGAAAACATATATTTCATCTTAATGAAAGATGTATAATTTCAAACAATCATTCACAAAACAAGAAGAAAATCATTTAACAAACTTGTGAATAAAGAAAAAGAGAGAAAACTAAAACTTCTCTTTGAAATAGACAAGGAAAGAAAGAACCAATCTTTCCTACCAAGCACTGAAAAAATCAGCATGCAAAAGGAAACAAGAATCACCCAAGAAAAGAAAGACTCAAAACAACATGGATCACTCACGCATTGCGAGTCCAAAACAAACCAAAGCCTACACATGAAAATGAAATGTATATTTCCAATTCCAACAAATGATGTCTATAGAAAGGAGCAAGAGGTTTCAAGGAAAGAAAAGAATGTAAACTCCAATGCAAGAAACATAAACTCTCTTTGAATGCAAAGGGAATATAACACTCAAAGGGACTGCAGAATATGCAATTCATGGTCACGAGGGAGCAATTTTTTTTCAAAAACACACTTCATTTTCACCAAAAAGTAAGCCAAAAATACACAAAAAATGAAAATACAAAGTCTGGAATAGGGCCTACCTGCCACCGCGCAGATGAAGCTACTGACAGGTGGTTTTGAGGTAGAACTGCTCATCCATCACTGGATTCAGGTGGTGGCACCGTGCATTGCTAACTTGACTTAGGTGGTGGCACCACTCCTCGCCAATAGAACATGTGTGGTTCCCTGTATATGACCAAAACATAAGAAGAACAAAGTATCCAGTCAGAAAAAGGATAGATCAAGGCCAATACTATTGAATTGATTATGGAAATAGAGCATAAAAGACCGAAATGACTACGATCTGAATAGATCTGGAGGTTTCAAACCCAAGCGGAGCCAGTTAGAGAGTAGATATGACTAAAGAGAGTTGAAGAAGGAGCCTGTATTCGCACAAGAGTTGCAGACTAAGGAAGATCAGAAAGACTGATACACAACTTCATTCCCCAATGGAGTTGCCAGATTTGTTAGCTGGAATATCTCACCTCCTGTGGATAGCAAGGTGTTCCACTGGTGTGAATGGTTCAGATCCAGAACAAATAGAGGACAGAGGTTGAAGACTCTCCTTAGATGTTGTAGATATTTGGAATACAAGGCTTTGATAGTCCACTTGTGTACCTGCCATCAAGCTCAACATTAAAAAGATCAAAGCAACCAGAATATGATTTACTAATCTATGCTAGTGACTCAGGAATCTAGCAACATATATGGAAAATCACAATAACAACAACATATGTGGGACATAAATCAACTTGCATTAAAGAATATGAAGAAGTTTACAACCAAGCGTTAGTGTTGACATGCATCTCCATGAAACCAGACCTTCTCATCCCCAAAAGCTTTGACTCTAGCTCTCTATGCTCTCTCCAAATGATCTCGGGCCAATGGTCAATTCAACAGCATAACAATACCTCAAGTGTTCTCTCCTCAACCATAGCTATGAGATCTTATTTATAGCGCTTTAATGGATAGAGATGGTTGAGAAATTAGTGGGTGAGGTGGCCTCTAAGATCCTAGGATGAGGGATCTCGAGCTCAACCAACCCATAGTAGTAGGGATAAGGCAGGACACGAGGCTTATCATCTAGAAGCCTCAAGAAACTTCTCTTTTTCCCTTTTTACCTAGGGTACCGCATTTCTCCTTCTATGACAGAGCGGTTCTGGTAATAACCGCTTATGGACCAAGGACAATAAGCAGTGGCACCGCTTATGCGCAAAAGATGATGGGCAGTGTGAATAGGGGTACCACTCCTAGATAAAGGGGCATGCACGGTGCTGGGAATTTGTATGAAATATTGATGAAAAACCATTTAGTTTCCACTCCAGAAGATGGGATTCAGGGCAAGTAGGTATGTCAAATGTCTTATCACATGATGGTGACATGATTTTGGTATAACACCAAAGGATTTCGAAGTTTTACAAGCATCAATATTTATAATTGAAAATGAAAAAAACTTAAAAGAATCAAGATAGTAAACTATAAAACTTAATACAAAATACCTAGCAACATTCTTGTCCTTTCTTGAATAGCACTGGTAAGGAAATTGTTTTTGAAGGCATCCTATAATATTGCAGGTGAGAAATGGTGCGGATTTGGACTTTTTGATTTAGGTTCATCCTATCAATGGAAGTAATAATCCATCAAACAAGGTCCATGTCCTTGATAAACTTGGCCTTATTATAAAAATATGCTAGATTTATAAGGTATCCAACAACATGTCAAGTTGAGTACATCTGCCTATCCAACCACTCATCAATGATGTCCCAAAGAGTCATATATTTGGTCTCATCATTTTTATATTTTTTGTTGATTGCCTCTTTGAAAATATCTATTGATTTATAATTGTAACCCATAACAGTTTTCTCAACATCAACCATCCTCAAAGATCAATCATCAAAGTAAATTGTCAAACTTTTGGTTTTCTATATCAATTTAAAACTTTGAAGTTTAAACATTAAATTAAATTAAATTTAGTGAAGTTCGACTTCAAATTGAATTAATGAAGTAATGAACATTGAAAAGGTTTATAAATTAAGTACATGTTACCTACTAAGTCATACTTATTTGGTGTTATCAAGTGAGCTTGGTGAACCGGACAAAGATGATTTGTTCAGACTTCAGAAGACCTTCAGACTTGCTTCTGGGAAGTGTTTTTTTCTCTACCACATGTTCATACCCCCTTGGGGGAGTTGTAATAAAATGTTCTAGAATGGTAGTGTCTATAAAAGAATCGGTTTCTTGGACTCCTTTGTCAATCCAATCAGCCAAGAGTGTTTTTTCCCTTAGTTATTATTGGTTGTTGAATAAACGACTGATAATTTCTGAGTTTTTCACTCAATACCTCCAAAGTTGGGGTGGTTGGCTTGACATTTAGGCCTATTGAGGTTATTAGAGTCTATGTGTCAATATATAAACATGCTAGGCATTATGGTCGAGTCATATGAACATGTGCTAAGTCCCCCTAGGATTTATTTATTTTTATTTTTAATTTTAATTTTTCCACAAAACTTAGGCTATTTTTTAACAGTCTAAATGGAAAAATTGGTCTTGTAATAAAAGTGGGGATAAAACTCAGTTTCAACCATTGGGGTGCTCATTTTCTAACTTGGAGCACCTAGTAAACCCATAAACCCACTTTTCCTAAGTTTGGAATGACTTTTCAATCACTCAGGTAAGAAAATCCAAAAAAATCAAATATTAATTAATTTAATTAAAAGTTAATTAAATAATGGAGCAAATCCAAGTTCCTAAATTAGTGGGATTTGCTCTGATTTGATTGAAATTAGTCTCATCGTCTTGGATTGACTGGGAGTTATCATTCCTTTACTGAAGGCATTTATCAGGGATGAAGAGGAGCTTAACTGGCTCACGTAGGTCTGAGGGTTGTGTCCTTTTTCTCTCTCCTCCACATGTGTGGATCAATTTGGTAGTTGTTTGATGGGTGGGTCAGTTCACTGAGTGAGGTGTCACTCTGATTTGTAGTTATGGTCCATTGAGACTTAGTTCATCATCATATTAGGCTCAACCTAACTCTCCATCAGCTGCAGCCTCTCCTTTAGTCAAGCATGCGCCCTTCTTGGCTAGTCTAGCTATAAATTGAAGCTGCCATTCCCTTCTCGAAGCTAGTTCGAGTTGGAGAGAATAGGCTTGCTATCGTAATACTGTTGTAGTCATTTCATTATTGGAATAAAGAAGCTTTGGAGGATAAATGGTGTAATGCTCTCATGTGTGTTGAATAATCATTGTCTTGTGGCTATTTATGTTGCTGGTTTTTCTCTCAATTTCTACATTGGAACCTTGTCTAGCTTAAATGATTCAGCTGAATCAATAGGAGTGTAGTTGGGCAAGTAGGATTACTTGTTTTTATTTATCTCATAGAATATGTGTTTGAATATCTAGACTATACATGTTTAATAAGCTTATTTGCATGTAATTCTTGTCTCCTTTTCATATATATATATATCCAGATCTCATAAGGTTTTATGCAAGGTTGTGTGTTTAGCTTTCAGGTGGCAAGGATTGGAGGAGGTGTGGATCTAGTTTGAATCCATTGTACATATGGCATTTTTGTGAAGGCGTTGCCTTTCTGTACTCCACTAAGAAGCTTCCCTTGCAGATCTATCCAACAACAGGCCTTCCTCCTTCTCTTCCTCCATTTTATTAAAATCAATCTTCCAGTTACTTGTTCATATTCTTATGATCATATCTACTTTTAAAATTGCTTATACATTGTTAGATCTAGTTCCTAAGAGTATTGTTGCTTAGATATGAAATTTCATAAAGAATATCATATTTTAAAGATAGATATAGGTGAAGAAATTCCTTTTTGCAAGTAGCTAAATTGTAGATCTAAATCTTTCTCATAACGTAGTTTCATTTTTTTTCATTCTTTAAATATTTAAATTCTACAAGAAAGTGCACATCATATTGGCTGCCCAAAAATCAAGCCAATATCCCAAGGAAATATTGCTTTCCTTGGTCCACTTTTGCAAAACTAAATTGTTCCTTTTTAACAATTTTTAACTTAGTCTTTTTTTCGGTAATTAGTGTGGTGTGTTAGAATAATCAACCCATAGTTAGCTACCTTAGACATTGATTAATACAATTTTTGTCTTATTTGCCTAGTTTCCATATTCCACCTTATGCAAGTTGTCCTCCACACATCCATAGTGGTAAAACTTGCTAAATTTGAGTCATGGAGCGCTTGGGAAACCTCTTGGAATCAATTCTGCTTTATTCCTGGCCTCCCTAGCACATGTCTTCTTTTTCTGCTTTATTGCCTTCTTTTTCTTATTTTTAAGGCAATTGGGAAAGTTTGACTAGGTGAAGTTAACTTGTTTTTTGTCCGCAACATCCTCCACTCTTTTATCCTATGAAAAGCATGTATGAGTTGTCCTTCCACCACCTATTAGCTTGCCTAATTGATTTTTCCAATTCGTGAGCTCCTAGACATATTTGGAAAGTGCTTTATGCACCTATGGGAGATTTGCTTAGATTTAGTAAGCATGGTTTTGAGTAAATTTGAATGGAATCCTTATGCATTCAAATATCTCATGTAATTGTTTATTGTGGTAGCCTATGACTTCATAGGATTGACTATTTTACACTTATTCAATACAGATTAGTGTTCAGTGCCATATTCAGTCTCTTTTGTGAGTAATTTGCATATGTAATTGGCAATTGTTGTGAGTGTAATTGTTCTAACACCTGGGTTCAATTTCCACATGGTATCAAAACCTTTGTAGATCGATTTCTCTCCTTCCAATTTGTTTTGTAGGTTCGACATCATTGACTGGGAGCATTCTACTGATTGAAGGGACAATTTCTGAGCTATGGATCAATCTCAGAAGATCATCTTGACTCCATTTAACTTCTTTGAATAGAAAGAAGAGATGGAGATACTATTGAGAGAGAAAGGCCTCTATAGAGTGACTATGGCAATAGAAGCAGAGCCCAATGTAGTTGTAGAGAAGATTAAATGGCACAATAGAAGGGACGAGGCCTATGGTCTCCTGTGTCTGAGTATATCCAGAGACCTCCTTTTCCATCTTGATGGATTGACATCACCAAATGAAGTATGGGAGAAGATTGTTGATCTTTTTGGAAATATAGATGATATGAGGGGACATCAAATTGAAAATGAATTGATCTCCCTAAGTCGCAATAGCTTTGAATCCCTGCAACTCTATTTTTCCAAGTTCAAAGCACTTGTTTTTCAGCTAAAACGATGTGGGATCGAAAAGAAGGATGAACAACTAGTTTTGGCCATAATATCAAATCTTGGCCCTGACTATTCAGTGTTTGTATCGACCTTCTATGCCACAAATTTGATAGCTTGAGCCTGGAAAATGCCTAGCCTTGCAGATTTCATGGAATCTATCACACAAGAACAAGATAAACTGGTGATGATGGGCACCATAAAACCATCCAAAGACCAAGCTCTGGTTGCTGGATATTTGAGGGTGGATTCAAAAATCAAGAAGAAAGCTAAAAATCCACCTGAGCAAAATAGAGACAAGAAAAAGTCTCTAGAGGAGCCTCAAGGTTCCAAGAAGAACCCCCAGAAGAAGAAGAACAAAGGAGAAATGAGCAAGTGCACATACTGCAGTAAGGAAAATCATTCTGAGATCTCCTGCATGAAGAAGCAAATAGACATGCTAACCATACTCCTAGAGAAGAATGGAATCTCCCTTCCAGACAGCTCAAAGAATAGGGAAGGAGGATCAAATTCAGAAGATAGAGAGAGAGTTCATGCATTGGTTTCTAGCACATCAAGCTCACCTAGTTTCATCATTGATTCTGGAGCTTCAAGACATATGGTCTCGACCAAGGAGGAATTCACCTCACTTGACATGTCGAAAGGTCCACCAATAGTATTGGGAGATGACTCTCTCACTGAAATTTTGGGCAAAGGGAGGATTGATATTGACCATGGTAAGTTCAGTAATGTGTTGTATGTTCCAGGTCTTGCCTCTAACCTCTTATCATTGTATCATATGACCCACATAGGGTCTTCAAAGAAGGTCATATTCTATCCTGATGAAGTTGAGATCACAGAGTTCTCAAGTGGTAAAGTCATTGCAAAAGGAGTTGCAAATCACACTTCGAAGGTATACATGTTCTCACACTTCCTACCCTACTCAAACCCCTCTGCTCTTCTGATTCATGCTAATGAGGCAAGCAAGCTTTGGTATGAAATATTTGGCCACCTAAATTACAAGTATCTTTCTGATCTTAGTGAAAAATAAATGGTTATAGGGTTACCAAAGATTAAGTTTTCCAAAGGAGTCTGTCAATGTTGCATCCTAGGAAAACACCCAGAGCATAAATTTGAGAAAGCTAGTCATGAGAGAACCTCTGCACCTCTTGAGTTGATCCATAGTGATGTTTCTGGCCCATTTTATCATATGTCAATGAGTTAGTCCAAATATGCATTGAAATTCATAGATGACTTTTCCAGGAATTGCTGGGTTTACTTCCTGAAACACAAGTCTAAAGTATTTGGCCTCTTCAAAGTCTTTAAGGCTTTGGTTGAAAACCAATATGGGAGGAAACTCAAGGTCCTCAGATCTGACAATGGTGGTGAGTATGCCAAGTCTGAGTTTATCCAATATTTTGCAGATGCAAGTATTTAGATGCAACATTCTATCCCTTACACACCACAATAGAATGGTGTTGCTGAGAGGAAGAACAAATCACTGAAAGAGATTGCAACATGCATGATGGAGGCTAAGACTTTGCCACCAAAGTTTTGGGCCGAAGCTATAAACTATGCAGCTTATATCCAAAATAGGGTGCCTCATAAACAGCTTGATGGTATGACCCTTTTCGAAGCATGGAGTGGGCACAATCCAGATGTGACCCATTTCAATATTTTTGGCTCAAGGGCTTGGGCTAGAATTCCAACAGAAAAGAGGAAGGATTTGCAGCCCCAAATCCAAGAGTTTATATTTGTTGGGTACTCTGAAGATTCAAAAGGGTACAAGCTGATCAATTTGAGCACAAAAAAATCCTTCATTGAAAGGTGTGTTCAGTTTCAAGAAGAGCCCCTAGCAGCAGTGGAAGTTGGAGAATCCTCTTCACCACCAGAACCTATGAATGTAAGTGAAGAGATAGTTGAACATGCTGATTCTGATATGTCTGATAATGATTATTTGATTTCAGATCCCAACAGTCCTACAAGACCAAAATGGGTAGCCAAGACCATTCATGCAGCTTGAGAACTAGCTGGAAATCCTAATGATCCTAGGAGGACTAGATCTTAGTTTGAGAGTGCTATGTGCATGAAAGATCCTATGTTTGCAGAGAAATGCTATCTGATGATTGAATCAGATCCAAAGACATATGAAGATGAATAAAAATATCAAATATGGCAAACAACCATGGAAGAAGAGTTCGTCTCACTTCAGAAGAGCAACACTTGGGAGCTGGTTGATCTTCCCCCAGGGAGGAAGCTAGTTCAGTGTAAGTGGGTCTACAAAACCAAATTTTTTGGTGATGGTTCACCTCTAAAGTACAAGGCCATATTGGTAGCCAAGGGATACTCACAAGTACATGGCATAGACTACAATGAGACCTTTGCACCGGTGGCAATGATGGACTCCATCAGGCTAGCCTTAGCCATTGCAGCTTCAAAGAAATGGGAGGTACACCACATGGATGTGAAGTGTGCTTTCCTGAATGGATATCTCACTGAATACATATACATGTAGTAGCCTCAATTATTTGATACCAACCCATCTCTTGTGTGCAGGCTAAAGAAGTCATTGTATGGGCTTAAGCAAGCCACCAGGGCTTGGTATGCCAATATTGATAGCTTTCTGCTATCACTCAATTTTGTTCGATGCAAATAAGATCCAAATGTATATTTGAAGATTATTCATGGTTCATTAATGATCATTGTTTTGTATGTTGATGAACTTCTCATTACAGGAAGCTCAAAGGATGAAATTGCTTCCTTGAAGGATGCAATGAACCATGCCTTCTCAATGACAGATTTGGGTTTTTTGAGCCAATTATTGGGGCTCGAGATTGCTAAAACCAAAGAAGGAATCAAAGTACATCAGTCCAAGTATACCTTGTATTTGCTGAACAAATTCAAAATGAAGGATTGCAAGACAGGCAAGACTCCTTTCCTTTCAGGAGTTAAGCTTGAAGAAGATGATTCTTCACATATGGTAAACAATACACTGTATAGGCAATTGATTGGATGTTTGTTGTATATTACACATACTAGACCTGATCTTTCTTATGCAATAAGTGTGGCTTCAATATACATGGATCAGTCTCATGAGATCCATTAGAGAGCAGCCAAAAGGATCCTTAACTTTGTTCAGGGAACAAGGACTCATGGGATATTCTACAAAGCTAAATCTGATCTTGATTTGATTGGGTTTACTGATAGTGATTGGGTAGGTGAAAGCACATATAAAAATTCAACATCATGATATGTGTTCATGCTTGTAGAAGGGCCAATCAGCTGGTCAAGAAAGAAATAGAGTGCCATTGCACTCTCATCTACAGAAGCAGAGTACAGAGGAGTTGTAAATGTAGCAACTCAATGTTTATGGTTGCAGGGTTTACTTGGAGAGTGTGGCTTCGAATCAGAATACTCAAATAATATCTATTTTGATAATTAGAGTACCATTCAAATGTACAATGATCCAATTTAGAAGCAGAGAACCAAACACATTGAGATCCATATGCACTACATCAGACAGCTTGTGCATGATGGCACCATTCACCTACTCTTCTGTTCATCTTCAGAATAAGTAGTAGATATATTCACCAAAGTTTTTTGTGAGAAGACATTCAGAAATCTCAAATCACTGCCGAGGATTGCTGATCATGCTGTGAAGCATGAGTGATGACAAGATTTCCAAATTTTGTTTTACAGTCCATGTTTAAGGGAGGATTTTTCCCATTGGGTTTTTGCCTCTTTCCCTAGTTAAATGGACATGCAGTATGTAAAGGGTGACTAAGCCTTGTTGCTAGGCCCTATAATTTTCTGATATTTTACTCATAAGTTAGGCTTAATGGAGGGTGTTAGAATAATCAACCCATAGTTAGCTACCTTAGACATTAATTAATCCAATTTTTTTCTTATTTGCCTAGTTTCCATATTCCACCTTATGCAAGTTTTCCTCCACACATCCATAGTGGTCAAACTTGATAAATTTGATTCATGGAGTGCTTGGGAAACCTCTTGGAATCAATTCTAATTTATTCCTGGCCTCCCTAGTGCATGTCTGCTTTTTCTGCTTTATTGCCTGCTTTTTCTGAGTTTTAAGGCAATTGGGAAAGTTTGACTAGGTGAAGTTAACTTGTTTTTTGTCCTCAACATCCTCCACTCTTTTCTCCTATGAAAAGCATGTATGAGTTGTCTTTCCACCACCTATTAGCTTGCCTAGTTGATTTTTCCAATTCATGAGCTCCTAGATAGATTTGGAAAGTGCTTTATGCACCTATGGGGGATTTGCTTAGATTTAGTAAGCCTGCTTTTGACTAAATTTGAATGGCATCCTTATGCATTCGAATCTCTCATGTAATTATTTATTGTGGCAGCCTATGACTTCATAGGGTTGGCTATTGTACACTTATTCAATACATATTAGTGTTCAGCTCCATATTCAGTCTCTTTTGTGAGTAATTTGCATGTGTAATTGGCAATTGTTGTCAGTGTAATTGTTCTAACACCTAGGTTCAATTTCCACATGGTGATCCAAATCACTTTTAAATTTTTTTAGGGAATATCTTATTTTGATAGATTTTTGGTTTTTAGAAGGTTTAACAAAAAAGAGAAGGAGATTCTGCCCGTTTTCCGAGTCTTGGTGGAACCAGAGTTTCCCGGAGGCTTCCCCCGCCGTTGTGCTTCCTTTTAGGCTTGTTGTAAGCTTGTTGTAAGCCTTTGGATCCTAGATAACAAGGACCAAAGAGAAATTAGTCGTCTGATATTCAAAAAACTTTAATAATAAAGAATCACTTCGAGTAGGCTCTTTCAAGCCCACTCCCCATCACCCTAAGGGTGACCCACATTCGTTTCACTTTTTTGTATTTTTCCCGTTAGTTTCTCTACCTTAGTCTTGTCGTGCAGGATTTTATACTTTGATCATATTTTTTATTATTGCATATTTTTAAATCAAGTTAATTCTAATACTTACCCCACAAATCCCCGATTGAACTGAAAGGTGAAAGAGGATCGTGGTAGGATTAATTAGAAAACCTGTAGTGTGTGTTTTTTATTCTATTTTCATTGTTACTTTTCACAAGGAAGTAGTAAAATTAACCACTCCTTGATTTCTTGATTGAGGTCCACTTGGACCGAAAGAGATTCTTGGAGGGTGTTTTTTTCTAACAAGAACACGCTCTTAAAATTTACTAAAATTTACAAGACTCTAGTGTGTATGCTCTGCACTTGGCTGCAGTTTTTTTGATCAGTCAAGTTGCATCAAAAGCAACGCAAGTGGCTATAATAGTTAGGATTCACTTTTTCCAATTAACCACCGCAGGAGAATATCCAACTCCTTGATTAAACTGTAAACGGTGGAAAAATACCCAGAGGAAGTGGGAACTACTGGATAGTGACCTCGAGGCGTCAATCTCTGTTACATCCTAGCAGGTGTATTATGAACATAGTCTCAGAGTCTCCCTACATTCCACACATTTATTGTAGGTAGCCATAGAGGTTGTTACTTTTGGACATACTCCAAGTACCCCCCAGGTATATCTGGAGCCCCTCGGCCTAATTTAATTCACTCATCATTTCACATTAATTTAAAACATTTGAAGATACAATTGCACAACATTCACTATAGCACTTGCAAGCACTCTTAATTATTTTCGAATCCATTTAAAGAAACTAGTCAACCGTTTATTTATTTCAATCTATATGTGATTGTCTCATCATGTTATCTGTTGTTTACAATTGTTAAATCAAAACTCCTAAAAAATTCACTCATTTAATACCATCATCATCTAAGTAACCAGCCTTAGTAACTCGTAGGGTCTACCCCCCTTGGCTCCGTTAGGATTTTTCCTAAATGGAGGAGTCAAGAGAAAGGTGACATACTTGACTCGAAACTTTCCCCCAAGGACACTCGAAGTGGCTTGAAGATTTCTGCGACCATTCCCCCTAGGTGTGTGAAAGGTGGCAACATCATTTGGCACTGTTGCGAGGGATAAATATTTTTATTCCCAAGTATGACTTAGCTTAACTTTTTCCTAAAGAGCTAAAAAGATAAAAAATTGATTGATCTTGTCTTTAGAACAAAAAATTAAAACTTGATCCATCTAGCGAATCCACTGTCTAATATCCCTCCAACTATTTCTACCCAAAGGAACCCTGAACGATTATTCAATCCTCTCCTTGATCCCGAAAGGTTTATTAGAGAAAGGTTGAAATGGAAGAATTCTCGTAGAACCCTTGAATATTTAGGAGACCAATCCCTCTCAAGTATCCATCACATATTTGAAGAGAATCACACTCAACCATCTACCTAAATGTCTGACTTTTTCAAACCCCTTGACTTTTCTTAGATGGCAGGTGCTCCTCATGTTATCCTGGGTGATGCTATCAAGAAACTTCCTACCTTCAAAGGCAACAATGCCATCACCACCAAATCCCACCTGCGGATGTTTGAAAAGTGTTAAATTTTCATATGCTTAGCTAAGACATCAGTATTTCATTTCATTTTCATAACAAAAGCATATAAACAAGATCACTGAAAGAAACAACATCACAAGAACAACACAGATTTATCCTGGGAAAACCCTAAAGGCAAAAACCCAGCAAAAGCTTCCTCAATATAGATGCCCCAAAAAGGTAAAAGATAAAACCAACAAGGAGATCAAAAACCTGATCCTCCTCCTTCTCCAGCTACTTCTCTCCTCCACAAGTGCGCTACGCAAGTGAGTCTGTGTTACAAATGAGGAGCGCTACACCTCTATTTATATTCATCCGTTCACTTAAGTTAACTCATCTGACATGTAGGCTCGAGTTAATCATGTAGGATTGAGTTACACATGTAGGCTCAAGTAACCACACTGGGGTGCTAATGACCCACCTTTACAATTAGAGGGGACTACCTCATGACTCTTATTAGTTCTTCTAATTAGAAACATCGGGGTACAAAGTAATACAAGTGGTTCTCTCGGTAGGACCATCAGGGACCACAAAAAGATACATATAGAATATTCTTTGAATTTACAATATTTTAACACTCCCCCTTAATGAGAAGGGTATTCTACAACAACATCAACACTCCCCCTTAACGAGAAGGGTATTCTACAACAACATCAACAACAACAATAATAGGAGAGAGAGAGAGCATCATCAGCATCATCAGGGTTAACACATCTATAAATAATTGGAAGCTTTTCAACATCATGTAGTCTTCATCTTCAATCTTCAGTCTTCAGCAACATCAACACTTTGACCGATTTGATCAGCATCAATATTTGACCGCTTCGATCAGAAACAATCTTCAGCACTTGCACCTTTCGATCAGCAACATCATCTTCAAATCTTTGACCTTTCTATCAGCAACATCATCATCAGCTCTTTGACCTTTCAATCAGTAACATCATCATCAACTCTTTGACCTTTTGATCAGCAACATCATCATCAGCTCTTTGAACTTTCGATCAACAACATCATCATCAGCTCTTTGAACTTTCGATCAGCAACATCATCATCAGCAATATCATCATCATCATATTCTGATCTTTTGAACAGCAACATCATCATCATCATCATACTCTGATCTCTTGATCAGTACGTCATCGTCATCATACTCTAATCTTTCAATCAGTAAGTCATCATCATCATACTCCGATCTTTCGATTAGTAACATCATCATCATCAAAACATCAACAACATCATCATCAAAACATCAACATGATCCTTCCTTTCGGAATTACGGGATCAACATGTCTGTGGTACTCAGATGATCCTCCCTATTGGAATTATGGGATTTAGGTCTTTACGGATTTGCTAACGATCCTTCCTTTCGGAATTACGGGATCAACACATATGTGGAACTCAGACAATCCTTCCTATTGGAATTACGAGATCAAGTCAATGATCCTTCCTTTCGGAATTACAGGATTTAGGTCTTTACGGAGTTACTAACGATCCTTCCTTTAGGAATTACGGGATCAACATAGTTGTGGAACTCAGACAATCCTTCCTGTTGGAATTACAGGATCAAGTCTTTACGGAGCTACCAATGATCCTTCCTTTCAGAATTACAGGATTTAGGTCTTTACAGAGTTACTAACGATCTTTCCTTTTGGAGTTATGGGATCAACAAAGTTGTGGAACTCAGACAATCCTTCCTATTGGAATTACAGGATCAATTCAATGATCCTTCCTTTGGGAATTACGGGATTTAGGTCTTTATAGAGTTACTAACGATCCTTCCTTTTAGAATTATGGGATCAACACATCTGTGGAACTCAGACAATCCTTCCTATTGGAATTACGGGATCAAGTCAATGATCCTTCCTTTCACAATTACGGGATTTAGGTCTTTACGGAGTTACTAACGATCCTTCCTTTCGGAATTATGGGATCAACAATTATGTGGAACTCAGACAATCCTTCCTATTGGAATTACGGGATCAATTCAATGATCCTTCGTTTCAGAATTACGGGATTTAGGTCTTTATAGAGTTACTAATGATCCTTCCTTTTAGAATTATGGGATCAACACAAATTCTCGAGTACTGAAGTCATTGGATCTGTTCTGAACTGAAGATCAAGGATGATACAATCCTACCACCTTCTCGATGACTGAAGTTCACCGAATCCATTCTAAACCGAAGTCCAAGGATGATACAATCCTGCCACCTTCTTGACAACCGAAGTTCACTAGATCCGTTCTGAACCGAAGTTCAAGGATGATACAATCCTGCCACCTATTTGATGACCAAAGTTCATTGGATCCGTTCTGAATCGAATTCCAAGGATGATACAATCCTGCCACCTTCTCAATGACCGAAGTTCACCGGATCCATTCTGAACCGAAGTTCAAGGATGATACAATCCTACCACATTCTCGATGACCAAAGTTAGACCGGATCCGTTCTAAACCAAATTTCAAGGATGATACAATCCTACCACATTCTCGATGACCAAAGTCATCGGATCACTTCTGGACATATGTACCGGGATGATACAATCCCTCTTCATTCTCGAAGACCGAGGTCTCTAGGTCACTTTTGGGCAAGTGCCCAGGGATGATACAATCCCACTTCATTCTCGAAGACTGAGGTCTCTGGATCACTTTAGAGCAAGTTCCCAGGGATGATATAATCCCACTTCATTCTCAAAGACTGAGGTCTTCGGATCACTTTAGGGCAAGTGTCCAGGGATGATACAATCCCACTGCAACATCACTAGTCTCCCTTTCGGGAAAGGTCTTTCTAAACCACACCAAGCTTGTCTCGAAAGTGTTCAAACTTTACCCGAGATAGAGGCTTTGTTAGCGCATCAACATCTAAATGATCACCATCTGTATATCCAGTATGTTAGTACTGAAAGCATCATCAGGTCACCATCATCTACATCTATAGTATGTAAATACTGAAACATCATCTATATCTTCAGTATCGGAATACTGAAATCATCATCATCTATATCTTCAGTATGGGAATACTGAAACATCATCATCTCTATATTCAGTATAGAAATACTGAATCACCATCATTTGTATCTACAATATGTAAATACTGAAACATCATCATCTGCATCTTTATCTTGAATGTAGAAATACCGGATTTCTATGTGTTACGACGGAACACAGGGTTCTCTGTTATCACAACTCTCGTTATCACATAGAATCAATGTAGTATCCATATTCATTTAGAAGAGACCTGATATCAGCTTCTGAATCCATATGGCTTCACAACTTAGCAGAGCAATTTTCTATGTATTCTGCTTCAGCCATGCTATGAGAAACACTAGACTGTTTCCTACTAAACCATGAACTCATAGCAGACCCCAAACAAAAACATCTACCTAATGTGCTTTTCCTATCTGAGATACTTCCAGCCCAATCTGCATCTGTGTAGCCATACAATCTATACTCATGGCTACCATCATAATATAAACCAAAGTCTATATTCCCATTCAGATATCTCATCACATGTTTTGCAGTTACTAGGTGAACCCGTCTTGGTTGAACAAGATATTGACTTAAGGTGTTCAAAGCAAAACAAATGTCTGGTCTGGTATTTGTTAAGTACATCAATGACCCAATGATTTGTCTGTAATGATTCATATCCACTAACTATGATGAGTCATCAGCTAACAGCTTCAGGTTGGAGTCCATGGGTGTGGCCATGAATTTGTATTCCAACATATTGAATCTCTTCAATATCTCTACTGCATACTTTCCTTGGTTGAGAAAGATTTCTTCTGAAATTTGCCATACTTCCAGACCTAGGAAATAATGCATTAACCCAAGGTATTTCATCTCAAATTCTTCTGCTAGTTTCTTCTTGCTTTCCATGACCTATTTATCATTTCTTGTCAAGGATAAGTCATCCACATATAATAATAGGATGACAAGTTCATCTTCTACAACTTTGAGATAAGGGTTAGTATAAGCTTTACTCTTGGTAAATCCCATGCTGGACAAGAAATTATCTATTCTTCCATACCAAGCTCTAGGAGCTTGCTTCAGTCCATAAATGGCCTTCTTCAACTTGCATACATGATTCCATCTGGATTCAACTTCAAATCCTCATGACTATTCATTGTAAAACTCTTTCTCAATCATACCATTAAGGAAGGCTTGTCTTTACTTCACCATGGAAGAAACTACCTTGATAGTTCTGAAGGAAGTGTACATTACTTCCTAGAGTAAGTGTCTCTTCAGAATTAATTCCCTCTTTCTGAAAGAAACCTCTGCCACAATTCTTGCTTTATACTTCTCGATACTTCTGTCAGCTGCATGCTCTATTTTGTATATCCATTTGGAGGATACAATACTCTTTCGTTTTGGTTTGGGAACTATATCCCATACATCATTCTAGTATTCTTTCATCATAACATCTTCCATGAGTTCGTCTTGTCAGATCATCAACATATCCTAGTCTTCTGCATTCAAATTTGAAGGTTGGAACCCACTTTACTCTTGGTAAATTCTCAATCCATCAAGAAGCTGTCCATCATGTCGTACCGTGTTGAACTCACATATCTTCTATAGCCACTCCCCCTGAAGTGGAGTGTTATCTTCCTTCTTCATTTTGTACAGGTGGTTCTATTCTTGATATATATTGGTCAATAGAGTATGTCATGTCATACTCTATTCTTTATGAGGCAAATCATGAACCTTTCTTTGTACACTTGTTCTTGTAGATCCATATGGAGGATACTATGTACTTCCCTTTATGTCTCGAAATCATATCGTATACATCATTCCCCATGATCAACTATTATTCTTTGATCATAGTTTCTTTTATAACATTCTTTTCTTCATCTTGAGTTATCTCTCATACCCATGGTGGTCTTCATCCATTGAGATGGATCTACCGCTCTCTGAAGCTCTTTCTTCCGTCATGGTGTCTCTAACCCTGGGAGCTGCAGATTCATGTTTATTGAATTTCCATCAATTGTTCTTTGGAACAAGTCTCGTCCTTCTTTTCTTGTAGGAAGTTGTAGAGGACCTTTCCGACAATTCAAATGCACTAGTTGCATGGTTAGAACTATTTCATAAAACATATGCATAACGAAAAATTCTTATGCATCATGCAACTATTTAGCCAATACAACATTCATCCATATCTCATAGAAACTTTCTAGATGCCTTCCATCTCTACCATGACATCATTGAGATTGTGCATTAATCCAATATGTCAGCAAAGAGGTTTGATAAGTAGCACTGGAGAGTTGTATATTTCCATGAGCTACTTACCCATCACATGCATATTAGTAGTATTAATGTAAACAATCTATCATGCATAACATACAATCAAATGTATAACAAAACAATGGCA
>LPNX010668802.1:223584-262359 GCA_001517045.1 Pseudotsuga menziesii | reverse complement strand
GTTTTCTCAAAGCCATCTTCTGATTTAAGTTCTTATCTTCAAATAGCTTGATCAAGGAATCAAACATCTTTGGTGTCTTTAGGGAATACACTTGTGGTATAAGTTGATCCGTGATTGAATCAACAATGATCTTCTTGGCCTTGATAAAGTTCTTCTTGTGTAAGGCTTTGAGCCTCATCTTCGTATGGAACTGGAACCTCTCTACTCATGTAGGTGTCCAATCCATTTTCTTCAGAGAGATCAAATACTTCCATGCTTGGAAGTTCTCAACTTTACCAAGCTTATCATCAGGCTAATGTGATATATCACTTTGAAATGAGAACCTCAAATGCAAATAGCAAAAGATTAGATCTTACCGATTTGAGGTGTCCGTCCTACTTCTAGAGCTGGCTGATCTAGGGTTTGTTAGAGAAACCATAATTTTTTAAAACTTGGAATATTTCAGATATGATTGGATGGAAAGATAGATCTCTTCAAATGGAGCTCTCCAATGTACTCCTTTTCTGAAAACAGTGGAGGGGAAGCTCCCGGAACAGGAATCCCTAGTTTTCCAATTTCTTCTGCAGAAATTCCTGTCACTGTTTCTGTGATATATATGAAATTAATGCTGATTTATGTATGAAATTTATCACAGAGTTAACCTCACATGTTCCTGATCCAACACCATAGTTTTAATCAGAATTGGTTTCACCAATTTGGATTTATGATCATTTTCCCAGGGTGACCTATTACAGGAATGTTCAAAACAACGAAGTTGTATGGAATGCCACATGTCACTGGTTCATATTATGAGTATAATATTTAGACCACAGAAATTAAATTCCATTCTATTTCTGGAACATCTTCAGGAATTCCATTTGGACCTAGGTATCCCAAGCTATAGCAATTTTCTCCATGTGTCCTGTTTAGGGATTAATTCTGGAAGAGGCTGGAACCATAACTTGGAGGGATCATATGTCCCAGAATATAGCGAATCTAAAGCTAGATTTTGGATACAATGTACATCAGTATGTTATACTCGGCCTCTGCAAATTTCAACTCCTGAAACTTCACCAATCTCAGGATATAGCGAATGTACCAAAACATAGCATTTTTAGTATTTAGGGTTTTTCTGGCTCGGGGTCAAACTAGGGTTTGGATTTCCCGGAGTTTCACCCAACCAAAATTATTGAAACAGGTCTCTAAAATTCGATTTTCATGAGGAAATAAATCCTATTCCAAGCTCACTAAAAAATTCTTCTTCTGCAAGAAGCCCTAATTTCTTCCGGGGAGAGAGAGAGGGCTATTTTTCCTTGTGAAAGCTGTCCTGTTCAGGTTAGCTCTGATACGATGTTAAATTTTCATATGATTAGCTAAGACATCAGTATTTCATTTCATTTTCATAACAAAATCATATAAATAGGATCACTGAAAGAAATAGCATCACAAGAACAACACATATTTATCCTGGGAAAACACTAAAGGGAAAAACCCAGCAAAAGCTTCCTCAATATAGATGCCCCCAAAAGGTAAAAGATAAAACCAACAAGGAGATCAAAAACCTGATCCTCCTCCTTCTCCAGCTACTTCTCTCCTCCACAAGTGCACTACTCAAGTGAGTGTGTGTTACAAATGAGGAGCGCTACACCTCTATTTATATTCATCCATTCACTTAAGTTAACTCATCTGACATGTAGGCTCGAGTTACACATGTAGGCTCAAGTAACCACACTTGGGTGCTAATGACCCACCTTTACAATTAGAGGGGACTACCTCATGACCCTTATTAGTTCTTCCTATTAGAAGCATTGGGGTACAAAGTAAGACAATTGGTTCTCCTGGTAGGACCATCGAGGACCACAAAAATATACATATAGAATATTCTTCGAAGTTAGAATATTTCAACAAAAAGTACCCAGTCTCTTATTGCATTGATGCAGCCAATAACCATGATGATGTGAAGATGAAGTTGTTTTCTTTATCCCTAGAAGAAGAGGTTGGAGAATGGTACCTTGAATTGGAAAACAACTCATATGCAACCCTTAAGGACTTCTTGGATGGTTTTCGAGAGAAGTGGAAAGAAAAGAAGGAACCTAGACATCAACTTCCTGCCCTCCACAACATCAAGAAGATGGAGAATGAAACCATGGAGGAATTCAACACTAAATTTAGGCGTGTGGTTACAGGCCTTCATGATGACATCAATCCAGATAATTCTTCTATCCTCATATACTACATTGAAGCCTTCACTGGTGAGTTAAGGTACCGATTGAGAGATAAAGAACTTGCCAATCTTAAAGTTGCCCAAATCCTTGCCGAGAAAATTGAAACAAACATGTAGTCATCCAGTAAATATAACATACTTTGATACACTAGATGAAACTATTCTCACAACAAAGAGAACAAGGGTAAGGCTGTTGAGTCAAAAGAGAAGGGCACTTCCAAATATCCCATGAAAGAGATGGCGGAAATGATGAAAACCTTGGTCACTAATCAAAACCAACAAATGGCCAATCATGTTGCACAGTTGAATCACATGCAAAATAGATTGGTGATGATGGAAAGGAATAATGGACCGAGGAACTTTCATCCCAAGAAAAATTAGATGTATCAAAAGAAATACCCTCATAAAGAAACTAGGATCCGAAACCAGTTAGACTCAACTAACATGGTGGAGGAAGTGATTCAATGGTGTAGACCCTGCGAACAATTCCACCAAGAGAGTACTTGTTATGTTGCAAATCAAGTCATGGAACATGGAATTCTTGATATCAGTGGTCAAGAAACAGCTTCAAGCAAGCCTGATCATGTATATATGGTAGGCCAAACCTACCCTTTGTCAAACCAGCATTGGCAGCAAGCCATAGATTACAGTCATGAGAAGGACCTCCTTTCCCACTTCTATGGTGAAATACCTACTCCAGAAAAGGTTAAGGAAACAAAGGAGGCTATATTCAAGGGTGCAATTTATAGAAGGAAGGAGAAGTCTTCACCAGCTAAATAGTACAAACCTAAGGTAAGTAACTCCTCCTTTTCCAAATCCCTGTGTTGTCCCAGAATCAAAGATTGACATGGGGAATTCGTGGAATGATGTTAAGGTCTCTTCATATGCAACTGATATCATTCAAATTCCTGGTCAAAAAGTAAAGTTGTTAAAAACCTTAGAGGACAGTCAGAATAAAACTCATGATGTTGTCGAAGAGGATCCTCTCCCTAGTAATAATTCTATATTTGAAGATGAACCTATTAAACCTAAGGATATGACTATAGTCCTCAATAGTGTTTATCGGAGAAGGGAAGACCACTAGCCTTTTTATGTCTCCCTTCTAGTTGATAATCTTCTCCTTCATAACTGCATGTTAGATTTAGGTGCTTCATCAAATTCCATAACAAGAAAAGTAATGGAACAACTAAATCTAAGGATCACACGACCCTACCACAATGTTTGTGCAATGGATGTGAGAGAAGTTGATCTGGTAGGGATAATCAAGTTGGCCAAGTATCTGGACATCGACATGGCAATGGACATGGTAGTGATTGATGTGCCTGATAATTGGGGTATGTTTTAATCCAGAAAGTGGGATGCAACTCTTGGTGGGTACATTCAAATGGATTGGACAAATGCTACTATACCTGCATCAGAAAACACAAGGGTGATACTCCACAGGGAGAAACAAAGGAAACGGCATGTATAAAACCCTAAAAAGCTTAGAAATGAATTTGTACATTGCGATGACAACTTTGGAATCTATGCTATCTTGTCAAATTTCATGGCCCCTATTAAGGAAAACATTAAAGATGAAAAGATAGATGAGGTTTGTCAAATGTACTTTGATGGGGCTTATTCCAAAGCCTAAAAGGTTGCGGGCATTGTGATCATTTCTCCTTCAAATAAAATATACAACTTTGCTTCCAAGTTAGAGTTTGAAGCATCGAATAATGTAGCTGAGTATGAGGCATTGCTTCTAGGGTTAGAAACTGCTAAAGACATGGGAATAAATATGTTGAACATAAAAGGTGATTTAGACTTAGTTATCCTCGAGCCTAAGAATCAGTACCAGTGTAAAAGTGACAGACTAAGGAAGTATAGGAATTCCATATGGGACACCATGGAATGGTTTGATGCACTTAACATTCAAAAGATCCCTAGGGAAATGAATGGGTTAGCATATAAGTTGGAGGTAGCAGCATCCACCCTCCAACCTTCAGATGAGATGATTAATGGAAATGGAAAAATGGAAATCAATTTCAGACCTTCAATTCCTGATAATGTAGATCACTGGAAGGTGTTTAAAGACGATGAACAACTCTTGAGATTCATCCATAATCTCTGATATTTTGAGGGTGGAAAGATCAGTTATCAGCAGGAGGGTAAATAGTATCATGAGTGCGAGGATAATGTAAGGAATCACATCCCGAGTAGCCTTACAGCTTTTGAAAATGTGTTTGAATGACAGGATCATCATAAAAACAAAAAAAATCAATAAAAATTGGGGATTATATGGAAATAAACATAGGAACCGATAAAGACCCCAAGTTAATAAAAATTGGAAAAGGAAAGGAACAGTTTGATCAACTTAATCAAAGAGTATAGAGATGTGTTGGCATTTAATTATGATGATATTAAAGCCTATCAGGAAGATGTGTTTCAACACACTATTCCCCTAAGAGAATAATCTAAGGAAGTCAATCCTTTTCAACAAAAGCTTAGGAGAATAAATCCTAAGTTGGCCCCCATTGTGCAAAAGGAAATTCAGAAGATGTTCACAGCAGGGATCATAGCACCTACAAGACATTCATCATGGTACTCCAGCTAAGTTGTTGTTAGAAAGAAGAATGGGTCAATTAGAATATGTATAGATTTCAGAAACCTACATAAATCATGCGTAAAGGATAATTAGCCATTTCCGGACATGGAAACATTACTTCAAAGAGTAACAGGATCATGAATGATTTCCATGTTGGATGGATTTTTTGAGTATAACCAAGTGTTGGTAAATAAAGAAGATCAACATGAAAATACAGTCACCACACCTTAGGGAACTTACAAATTTGTAAGAATTCCTTTTGGCTTATTAAATGTCAGTGCCACCTTCCAAAGAGCCATGCATATTTCCTTTAAAGAACTTATAGGCAAAATAATCAAAATATATCAAGATGACTTAACTATTTTTTCAAAGGAAATATCTAACCACATAAGTCATCTTAGGCAGGTTTTCATAATATGTTGGAAATATGGTATTTCCTTAAACCCTGGCAAGTCCAAATTTGGGGTTGACGAAGGAAAGTTGGTGGGACACATCATTTCTAAGGATGGTGTCAAGGTTGATCTTGAGTGAGTCGAAGACATTAAGAAGGTCCCCTTTCCTCAAAATCTTAAATCTCTCTAGTCTTTCAACGGTGAAATAAATTTCATAAGGAGATTCATACCAAATTTAGTAGAACCAATGAATCCCTTACAAAAGTTGTTAAATAAAGATGCTAAATTTGAATGGACGGATGAAGGGAAACATGATTCCAAGTCTATCAAAGATGCTATATCCAAGTCCCCAGTATTGATCAGTCTGGATTATTCCAAGGAATCTAATATATTTTCCTTTTCCTTAGAGGACGCCATTGCTAGTGTTTTGCTTCAAAAGAATAAGGATGCACAAGAGAAATCTATAGCCTTTATGCATAGATCCTTGCAACATTCAGAGTTTAAGTATATCACGATCAAGAAACATGCTTATGCTCTTGTCAAGTCCCTTAAACATTTTAGAACTTATGTGGGATACTCTAAAATCATTGGGTATGTACCCCATGCAGCTGTGAAGGATATCATGTCTCAACAAGATTTCCTAGGTATCAGGGCTAAATGGGTTTCAAAGATTCAAGAGTATGATTTAGAGATAAAACCTACTAAGTTAATTAAGGGACAGGTTCTTGCAAAGATGTTAACCAAAGGAAATGAAAAAAACTTAGGAATAATTTTCTAGAGCAGTGATCGAGAACAAAGTGTATCAGACAAGCATCAGATATTAGAGCAGCACCCTTGGTATACCGACATCATCTTTTTCCTCTGTAACCTTACATTCCTTGATCACCTACTTGGCCATAAAAGAAGATAATTAAGGTTAAATGAAACTAAGTATTATTTAACAAAAGATGGTTTGGGTTGGAGAAACCCCGATGGTTTAATACTTAGATTTGTCGATGAACATGAGTCCAAAAAACTCATGGTTGAGTTCCATGTAGGATTTTGTGGTGGAAATTTTGCAGTAAGAACAACCGCCCATAAAATCCTTAGAGCAGGATTCTAGTGGCAGAAACGTTTTTTATATGTGCACAAGTTTGTTAGAGTTCTCCCCCAGTGTCAGTTGTTCATCATAAAGCAACAAATGAAAGCCTTTTCTTTAAAACCAATAGTAGTCCAAGCCCCTTTCTAGCAGTGGGGGCTTGATTTCATCGGTAAGTTCAAGGATAAATTGAGAAATCATTATTCTTGGATACTCACCGCCACTGATTATTTCACCAAGTGGGTAGAGGCAATACCCACCAAGAAGGAAACTGATGTTGTAGTCATGGATCTCCTAGAAGATAGGATTATCACAAGATTCGGTCTGCCAGCTAGAATCATCACAGATAATGCCCCATGATTTATTTCCTTTGAGATGTCATCCTTTTGTTTCAAGTAAGGAATTGTCCTATCGCATTCATCCAACTATTATCCCCAAGGAAATGGTCTAGCTGAGTCAGGCAATAAAAACTTAATGACCATAATCAAGAAAACGATGGGTGATAATAAAAAGGCCTTGGATAGAAAGATCAAGTTTGCATTATGGGCTGATAGAATCAAAAAGAAAAGTTCAACTGAGAGGAGCCCTTTTGAACTTGTCTATGGCCTAGATGTCACCTTACCGGTCCACTTAAAGCTTCCAGTGTATCAGCTTCTCCAAACCTTTAGCTCAGATTAGGATGCCATTCAAAACAGAATCAACCAGTTGATTGAGTTCGATGAAAGAAATAAATTACCTTGACCAGCGTATTAGAAATTCACACAAAGTCAAGAGAACCTTTGATAGATCTACCAGGCCTGGATCCTTTCAAGTAGGTGACACAGTCTTTCATTGGGACAAACAGCGGGAGAAACCTAGGAAACATGAAAAGTTCGACAGCTTATGGTTGGGGTCGTATATCATTGATGAAGTAGCAGGAACAAATTCTTTCTATCTGAATGACCTGGAAGGAGAAACATCAAGCCTACTAGTGAATGGATTTCTCCTCAAGATGTTCTTCACTGAGAAGGTTTGATGCCTTTATTGGCATCAGTGGTTTCAAGGCCAATTTCTAAATTTTTCCCTGCATATATTTTTAAAATTTCATGTATCATATTGTTGTATTATAGATGTTTTGTACCATAGCACTAACCTTGAATCTCTTCTATTGTATATTAGTCTTGTAAAATATTTATTTTTTTACATTATATACTAATTATGTACTTTAATCTGCTTTTCCAGATGGTTTATTTTATATACATGTTACTAATAAACTTTAATTGATGTGCATGACCTAGAGATTCCAGAGTTCTCACATCATCTTCTTTGATCAGAAGATTAGTCAGAGCATGTGTCCCTCGATGGAGCCAGATGTTACCTACTAAGTCATACTTAGTTGGTGTTATCAAGTGATCCTAGTGAACCGAACAAAGATGATTTGTTCGAAATTCATAAGACCTTCACACTTTCTTCTAGGAAGTGTTTTTTTTATATACCACATATTCATACCCCCTTGGGGGAGTTGTAATAAAATGTTCTAGCATGGTAGTTTTTGTAAAAGACTCGGTCTCCTGGACTCATTTGTCAATCTGATTATCCCAGAGTGTTTTTTCCCTTTGTTATTATTGGTTGTTGAATAAATGACTGATAATTTCTGAGTTTTTCACTCAATACCTCCAAAGTTGGGGTGGTCGGCTTGAAATTTAGGCCTATTGAGGTTATTAGATTTTGTGTGTCAATGTATAAACATGCTAGGAATTATGGTAGAGTCATATGAACATGTGCTAAGTCCCCCTAGGTTTTGTTCTTTTTAATTTTTAATTTTAATTTTTCCACAATACTTAGGCTATTTTTTAATAGTCTAAATGGAAAAATTGGTGTTGTAATAAAAGTGGGGTTAAAAGTCGATTTCATTCAACGGGGTGCTCATTTTCTAATTCGAACCACTTGGTAAACCCATAAACCCACTTTTCCTAAGTTTGGAATGATTTTTCCATCACTCACGTAAGAAAATCCAAAAAAATCAAATATTAATTAATTTAATTAAAAATTAATTAAATGATGGAGCAAATCCAAGTTCCTAAATCAGTGGGATTTGCTTTGATTTGATTGAAATCAGTCTCATCATATTTGGATTGACTGGGAGTTATCATTATTTGACTAAAGGTATTGACCAGGGCTAAAGAGGAGCTTAACTAGCTCATGCAGGTCTGAGGGTTGCGCAAGGGGTCTTCACTTAGTAAAACCATGTCATAGCACCTTCCTTCATGGGATATTAAAGAATACCTCTAATTTCACTAGATATTGATAATCACTTACAAAAATAATTTTTTTTAGCCCCCTCCCAATACATATTTCCAATTAAAAAACCCCCTTTTTTAAATATATTCATTTTTTACTAGAAACCCCTTTTTATACCACCCAATACCAATAAACCCCCGATACCCTAGTCCCTAACCCCCAATACCTACAATATATTGACCTTATTTTTCACAATTAAAAACCCCCCTTTATGAATGAACATGATAAGATATTGCTCAACAAGGTGAACCCCCTGTGGGGTTGCACCCTCTTTCTCTCTCCTCCACACGTGTGGATTAATTTGGCAGTTGGTTTATGGGTGGGTCAGTTCACCGAGTGAGGTGTCACTCCGATTTGCAATTCTAGTTCAGTTAGACTTAGGTCATTATCAGATCAGGCTCGGCTTAACTCTCCATTAGCTGTAGTCTCTCCTTCAGTCAGGCATGTGCCCTTCTTGGCTAGTCTGGCTATAAATTGAAGCTTCCATTCCCTTCTCGAAGCTAGTTCGACTTCGAGAGAATAGGAATTCTATTGTAATACTGTTGTAATATTTTAGTTATTGGAATAAAGAATCTTTGGAGGCTAAATGGTGTAATGCTCTCATGTGTGTGGAATAAGCAGTGTCTTGAGGCTATTGATGTTGCCGGCTTTTCTCTCAATTTCTGCATCTGAACCTTGTCTGGCTTGAATGATTCAAATGAATCAATAGGAGTGTAGTTGGGAAAGTAAGATTACTTGTTTTTATATATCTCATAGCATATATGTTTGAATATCTAGATTATACATGTTTAATAAGCTTATTTGCATGTAATTCTTGTCTCTTTTTCATATATATATCCAGATCTCATAAGGTTTTGTGTAAGGTTGTGTGTTTAGATTTCAGGTGCCAAGGATTGGATGATCTGTGGATATAGTTTGAATCCATTGTAAATCTGACATTTTTGTGAAGGCATTTCCCCTCTATATTCCACTAACAATTTTCCCTTGCAGATCTATCCAACACCAGGCCTTCCCATTCTCTTCCTCCATTTTATTAAAATCAATCTTCCAGTTACTTGTTTGTCCTCTTATGATCAGAACTACTTCTAAAATTTCTTGTACATTGTTAGATCTAGTTCCTAAGGGTCTTGTCGCTTAGATATCAAATTTCATAAAGAATATCATATTTTAAAGATAGATCTAGGTGAAGAAATTCCTTTTTGCAAGTAGCTAAATCGTAGATCTAAAGATTTCTCATAAGGTAGTTTTTATTTTTGTTCTTTAAAGATTTAAATTCTACAAGAAATTTCACATCATATTGGCTGCCCAAAAATAAAGCCAAGATCCCAAGGAGAGCTTGCTTTCCTTTGTCCCCTTTTGCAAAACTAAATTGTTCCTTTTTAATAATTTTTAACTTAGTATTTTTTTCGGTAATTAGTGTAGTAAGTCTGTTATCCAGGTTTTCAAGGTGCGGAGCTCTTTCCTGACAAAGGAGGGGAAGTCTTTCAAAGGAATTTAGAATCCTATCCATATGCCCCCTATTTATTATATATAACCTTTTTATTATATATAAAGAAATTAATAAAGGCGATGCTTGCTTGTTAAATAGGAAACATGGAAATACTGCATGGATATATGAGACTGTCTCGCTAAGCACCCTCTAACTTCCTGCCTTAACAATGCTGGCTATGCCTCTGTATCTAATGCTGGATGACCAAAGCCAATAGAGTTCCCAACCCAATAGTCAACGAAGTGCTTGACCAAAGAAAAGCACTTTTAAAGTTTTTTTGGGCATATTTGATTTTAATATATTTCTGGTTTTAAGCAGGTATAACAAAAAAGAGAAGGAGACTCTACCCATTTTCCGACTCTTGGGCGAACCAGAGCTTCTCAGAGGCTTCCCCCACCAATGTGCTTCCTTTTAGGCTTGTTGTAAGCATTTCGATCCCATATAACAAGGACGAAAGTGAAATTAGTTTTTTGATATTGTAACCTTTAATAATTAAGAATCACTTCAAGTAGGCTCTTTCAATCCCACTCCCCATCCCCCCAGTGGGGATCCGCACCCGTTTCACTTTTTTGCATTTTTTCCCATTTTTTTGCTCTAGCTTAGTCTTGTCATGCAGGACTGTATAGTTTGATCATATTTTTTATTATTCCATATTTTTAAATCAAATTAATACTAATACTCAGCCCATGAATCCCCAATTGAACCGAAAGGTGAAAGAGGATCGTGGTAGGATTAATTAGAAAACCTGTAGTGTGTGTTTTTGCTTATATTTTCATTGTTACTTTTCACAAGCAAGCAATAAAATTAACCCCTCCTTGATTTCCTGATTGAGGTCCACTTGGACCAAAAGATATTCCTAGAGGGTATCTTTTTAACAATAACACACTCTAAAAATTTACTAAAATTTACAAGACTCCGGTGTGTATGCTCTGCACTTGGATGCCATTCATCCGATCAGTTAAGCTACATCAAAAGAAACGCGAGTGACTAGAATAATTAGGATTCACTTTCCTAATTAACCACTGTAGGAGAAAATCCAATGCCTTGATTAAACTGTAAACGGTGGAAAAATACCCAAAGGAAGTGGGAACTACTGGACAGTGACCTCGAGGTGCCGATATCTATTACATCCTAGCGAGTGTATTATGAACATAGTCTCAAAGACTCCATCCCTCCCACACATTCCTTACATGTAGCTATAGCGGTTGTTAGTTTTGGATATACTCCAAGTACCCCTCGGATATATCTGGAGTCCCCGCACCTATATTAATTCACTCATATTTTTACATTAATTTAAAATGTATCAAGATACAATTGCACAACATTCACTCCAACACTTGCAAGCACTCTTAATTATTTTCGACTCCATTTAAAGACACTGGTCAACTGTTTATTTCTTTCAATCTATATGCGATTGGGTGTGATATCATGCTTATTTGTGATTGTCTCATCATGTCATATGTTGTTTGAAATTTTTAAATCAAAACTCCTAAAAAAATTACTCATTTAATACCATCATCATCTAAGTAACCACCCTTAGTAACTCATAGGGTCTACCTCCCTTGGATTCATTAGGAGTTTTCCTATATGGAGGAGTCAAGAACAAGGTGACATCCTTGACTAGAGACTTGCCCCCAAGGACACACCAAGTGGCTTGAATATTTCTTCCATGTTATCCCCTAGGTGTGTGAAAGGCAGCAATAGTACCTAAGCATGTTGAAAAGTAGCTCTATCACAACAATGATCTCTTCAACATCTCTCCAAAAATTAAAATTAAAGACAAGATAAGTGATTTCACTTCTCTCATATGTTCTTCTATGTATATAGGCCATCCACTCAAGTCCCCAAAACATTCTCTTAATATTGACCAATTTATATACTACATATTGTAATGTCCCTTTTTGAAATTTTATTAAATGACCAATTTTTGCACTTTTTCCCCAATTTTGGCCTTAACTAGTTTTGATGTCCAGACCTCCAAATTGGCCTAAATTCTCCCAAATTTTCTAAAAAGTTACATGGATGATATTATAAATTAAATATTATGTTCAAGGATTTTTTTGTAACACCCCAATTACTTCTGAAAACTTGTTTAATGTTCTGTTCAAAGTAGGAGTCTTTACTAGCAAATTGGGGCTCCAATTCCCCCTGGGTAATTGCTAGAAATGGCTTCTCAAATGGTCCCAAAGTCACTCAAATTTTATAACAGAGGAAGGATATGTGTAAGGGAAATTTTCAAATTCTCATATGAATCATGGTTCAGCTTATACATGCTTTTATGACTCTTTCCAAAACATCTCCCAAATCACAATTTCGACCCTTTGGGAAAATGCACCAAAGCTTCTCCCAATGCAATAAAAATGAGTAAAATGAATTCCAATTCTTAAATACTGAACATGAGAATTTAAATAAACATTAATTACATTCCATTCATCATACATTTATTAGATATACATTACTCCATTCTAAATAATAAGAATTACCATATCATATATCAAAATAGAGTCGAAATGGTCACTGTTTGCTCATTAAAAATCATTTTGACATACAAATATTCAGTATTTAAACTTGAAAATTTATGAGAATGAATAACAGAGAATATTTAACTGATTACAATCATAAATATACCATGAATATCTCTCTCAAAGAGTACATGAGCTCACCCAAGGCGCAATCCTTCTATGAGCATGAATATGAAAAGAATACTGGAAATGGTTGATAGAGAGTGCTGAAATAGAAGAATCCACATTCTTTCATGTATCTTACACCTACAAATAATACTCCATTAAATCTCCTTGAAATACCTGAGTGGCCTCTCCAAAAACCAACATGGATGGGAATCTTTCACCCTCTAAATTGGCGAAGGCAAGAAAACTTGTCATCCACTAGCTCTCACAATTCACAAATGACAATTTCTCAAATGATCAAAAGTCATCCTCTTGGTTTCTCTATGTATTTTATAAAAATAATTATCCTTATTAGGTTCCCAATCCATCCACTACACTCAATCCAATTCGAATTTGGGTGTGTGCTCATGATTTGCCATGTGTCCTCCCTTTCCTAGCCTTCCACCTTCCCCAAATTTGAGTTGGAGCCCATTGAGGTTCCTCAATTCACATGAGAGCTCTCTTATATGGTATATTTTGGTTTTAAATGTCATATGTGTCATATGTAATCCTTCATATCTTATTTTTTTCATAGGTTTCATAGCATCTTCATCATTGTTGTCATCGAGCTAGGGAATCTAGTCCAAGTGTCTCACTAGCTCCAAAATGACTCTTCCTTTCCCATGTGAGTTACATTTTCTCCAAAATTAGACCTATTATGCATATGTACAAGTGTATTATCCTTATAAATCATCCAATAACATTTATACTTCCCATGGATTCAAAATTGCAAGAGGAGGATGCCATGCGGCACCGAATTCCTAACTTGTGTGGGCCCCATAGTCTCCATGTGTCTCCATGCTCCATTGCAACTTCAGTTTTCTCTTGTATTTATTTAATTAGTTCCATTATTAAATATTTATTCTCCTACTCTGCAATTATTTAAATGGGGACATTATAGTCCTCCCCACCCAATATTGCTTGTCCTCAAGCAATTTCAGATTTGTATGCAGCACTACTCTGATTACAGTCATCTTCTCAGGTGATGAATACATATCTAATGATTCTTGTTTCCCCAACAATTGAAATTAATGAAACCAAAAATTATCCTAGGGTCCCATATGATCCTCCAAGTAAGTAGATCACCATGTAGCCCATACACACAAGCATGAAATATTATATCATATTTGCCCCAATGTCATTGGTGAGGATGCCATGTCCCATAATGCTTCTCCCAAAGTATATCATGTGCATAAATATAATCAGCCATGTGTTATTTCATCCAATAAGTGAATGAAGAACTTCCACCAAGATCTAAACCAAATAAGGATCAAATAAAATATGGAGACTTCAAATGGCTCACAGAAGTCTCATCAATACATTCATGAATATGTATATCATCATGAAATAACACAGTATGTTTGTTCTAACAATAATGTCCTTCAATCATATGTATATTAACCCAAGTTTTGGATGAAGCTCCCCCAACATCAAATGGACTAGTCAAGGAGCAACGAAAATCATGCGTCTCCAAGTGACTCAAGGGAATAACATAGGTGCATCCATGTGGATGTGTATCATCATAATGTGACAAGGAAGGATTCTGAAAATGTAAATAATATAGCTCTATAATCATGTAATCATCAAAATGAGAGATATAAATTTTATACTCTTCATGTGGCACCATAAAAAAGGAACCTTTCACCCATACTTCATTTGGATGAATGCTGCAAAATTTCAAAGTGTAGGACATAGGAGAAAGAAAAAAATCACCAAAAACCTTTATGTTTGGCTTGTGATATGTGACATGAAATTCATCAGCCCATTCTATGTCCTCATGCCTCAATATAGATCTCATACTATTGCAACTCATTACTTGTTTTGGGTAAGTGTGGTTCCCTCTTACAACCCTTAGTACACCTTTCGAATCTTGAAATTTCATCTCAGGAATTTGGTAGTTTACTGTCCGTTCCCCTATAGAATACAACCATTTCACTCCAAAAACCACATTAGTATCAGTAACATTAACCACATATAAACTATCAACAAAATTATAGTTACCTATGGTGACTTGCAACTTTGGAACCCTTGTTTTGCATTGGATTGTGTTGCGACTAGGAATGATAACTGTGAAGCCATCGAATGGTTCAATTTGTATCTTCCTTTTCTCCACCATATCTGCATCAATTAATTTATTTGTGGCTCCTTCATTAACCAAAACTGAAGCTTTTTGTCCTAGTACCACACCCTTGCATCGAATAGTGTGATAGAGAGGCACTACTGAAAGTACTGCCATTCTTGCTTTGTCCAGTGAAGGATGAATTTATTCTTGTATTTCTTCTTCAACTTCTGTCTCATATGCCTCCTCTTGATCTGAAATTTTTCCTCCTTCCTCAATACCCCCTTCATACTAGACATTATTATAAAATACTTCTATGTATCGAGCCTTTCCATTACTACATTTATTCCCCAGTGTCCATGGTTGAAAGCATGTGAAGCACAATTTTTTTCTTCGAAGTTCATCCCTATTTAGTCCTTATTTATTATTATATTGAGATGAATCTCTTTTCCAAGGATTCTTATCAGGTGCATATTTTTGCCAAGGTTTCTTTTCAAATTCAGAGTTAGGATTGGGAGGAAATCTTGTTCTAGGAAGCACATCTTGGAGATCTCTAGTCAAGCTCATTGCATATTTTAATGTAGTGGGCTTGTGGGGTTTCAACAAAAAATTCAAGGGTTCAACCAAAAATTCATTGAATAGCAATACTAACATTCCCATAGACACATCATCTACCTTGACTGATAATTTTTTAAATTCCATCATATAATCAGTCGGGGTTCCAACTTGCTTCAATTGTGCTAGTTCTTTGAAAGACAATTCAGGATATTTTTTCTCAAATCTATCTACTACCTTGTCAATAAATTATCCATATGTGTTAACCTGATCATTATTCAAATTTTCTATGCCATGTAAACACCATTCATTGGAATCTCCTTCCAAGTGCAATATGGCCATTTTAAGGCATTTTCTTCCACCATTGGATTCATCTGAAAATACACATCTAATTTTTGCACCCAAGTGTTAGCAGGACTTTGAGAGGAACCATCAAAAGTGGGGAATGGAACTTTAATAATGGAACAATTTAAGCCTTTGTTTTTTTATAGAGACTTATTATATTCCTTCTTTTTGAGTTTGTTTGCAGCAAGAAAGTACTGATCAAATGGTACACTTATTTTACAATCTTCATCCAATTTATCCCATTATTTTTGCATTGTGGCAAGTTCAAGTTGAATGTCAGGATCTTCTTTGGGTACAATAAATTTAGGTTTATTATGCCTTTGTGTTCTTTGAAATTCATGGGGTCTATTATTATTTCCTGTTCTTGGGAAAATATTCTCACCCATTGTCTTCTTTTCTTCTGATTGTGAACTACCGCTATCTCCTATTACTCCTAATTTGCTTCCAAATTGGCTATAACAAAAAATTGGTTTCCTTTCATAAGATTCTATTTCAATTTATTTGTTATTTCATCGAACATATGTTTTAGGAGTTTAATATATTCCACCTTATCATTATCAGTGTATCCCTTCCCCTCGCTAGTCATAGTTTCAACAGAATGTGCATCTTCTTCTACTACTTCTTATTCTTCAACAAAAACACCTTCAACTTTAGGCTATAAGGGTGGTTTATTATTTATTTGAATCCTTGTTAATACCATCAGGTTACAATACCATTCTCTGATACAATACCATGTTAATGTCCTGTTTTGAAATTTTATTAAATGACCATTTTTTTCACTTTTTCCACAATTTTGACCTTAACTAGTTTTGATGACTAGACCTCCAAATTGGCCCAAATGCTCCCAAATTTTCTCAAAAGGTACATGAATGATATTATAAATTAAATATTATTTAAAATTATGTTTTATGAGCCCCCAATTACTTCTAAAAACTTGTTTAATATTCTGTTCAAAGTAAGAGTGTTTACTAGCAAATTGGGGCTCCAATTCCCCCTAAGTAATTGTCAAAAATGACTTCTCAAATGGTCCCAAAGTCACTTGAATTTCAGAAAATAGGTAGGGGGTGTGTAAGTTAAATTTTAAAATCCTCATATGAATCATGACTCATTTTATACATGCTGTTATGACTCTTTCCAAAACAGCTCCCAAATCACAATTTCGACCCTTGGGGAAAATGCACCAAATCTTCTCCCAATGCAATAAAAATGAGTAAAATAAATTCCAATTATTAAGTACTAAACATGATAATTGAAATATAAATTAGTTACAGTCCATTCATCATACATTTATCAGATACACATTCCTCCATTCGAAATAATAAGGATTACCATATCATATATCAAAATAGAGTGGAAATGGTCACTGTTTGATCATTAAAAATCATTTTGACATACAACTCTTGGGTATTTATACTTGAAACTTTTCAAGAATGAATAATATATAATATTTAACTGATTAAAATCATAAATATATCATGAATATCTCTCCCAAAGAGTACATGAGCTCACCCAAGGCACAATCCCTCCATAAGCATGAATATGGAAGGAAAACTAGAAATGCTTGATAGAGAGTGCTGCAATAGAAGAATACACATGATTTATTGTAAATTACACATAAAAATAAGAATCCATTAAATATACTTGAAATAACCGATTGGCCTCTCTAAACAACAACTTGGATGGGAATCTTTCACCCTTGAAATTGGCCAAGGCAAGAAAACTAGTCATCCACTAGCTCTCACAATTCACAAATGACAATTTATCAAATGATAAAAATAAATTATATTGGTTGATTCCTATATTTTATACACATACTTATACTTATAAGGTTCCAAATCCATCCACAAAATCAATCCAGTTTGAATTTGGTTGTGTGCTCATGGTTTTCCATATGTCCCCCCTTTCCTAGCCTTCCACCTTCCCCAAATTTGAGTTGGAGCCCATTGAGATTCCTCAAATCACATGATATATCTCTTGGATACTATATTTCAACCTGACATGTTAGATATTTCATATTTCAGCCCTCATATCTGATTTTTGTCATAGGTGTCATAGAATCTCCATCATTGTTGTCATAGAGCTAGGGAATCTAGTCCAAGTGTATCACTAGCTCCAAACTGACTCTTCTTTTCCCATGTAAGTTACATTTCACCCAAAATTATACCTATGATGCATATGGACAAGTTTATTATCCTTATAAATCATCCAATAACCTTTACAATTCCCATGGATTCGAAATTGCAAGAGGAGGATGCCATGTGGCACCAAATTCCTAGCTTTTGTGGGCCCCATAGTTTCCATGTGTCTACATGCTCCATTGCAACTTCAATTTTCACTTGTATTTATTTAATAAGATCCATAATTAAATATTTATTCCATTCTAATGTATGAATATCATTTATTACCTCCCTTATTAAAATTCCAAATGTATCCATCTAACCTAGGAACTAGTAGGGTGATAGAATTCTCCTGCTATGCAATTTTTTAAATGGGGACATTACACATATTGTAAGGAGATGAAGTGTATTGGAAATTTCATCACCCCAGGATGAACAAGTTCATTTCCTTATGTTCTCTCATGGTTTAATGGACATTTGTGTGGTTTCAAATGAATTTGGTTATGGATTTTTCCTTGTCCACAACCTATTGTATGTACTTAAGTTTACCAATTTACTCGAGCATTAGGTATATGCACTATGTAGCATAAGAGATCCAAAATATACTGGGGTTCATAGAATAAAAAAATCTACCAACATCCATATAATATGATGCATTGTCGGTAACAATTTGTACACCATGTTCTTCGCTCACTTCTTGAACAATTTCTTACAACATTTCAGAAATCGGTTGAGAACTCTTGATTTTGTCTGAGGCATCCACTAATTTGAGAAACATTATTCCATTTGGAAAATAAACAAGGAAATTTATCAATGTTCTATTCCTTTTATTTGTCCATCCATCACTCATAACAGTACACCCTGTTTCTACCCATGAGGAATGGAAACCAACAATTGCAAGGTCGAAATTCTCAACAATTTCTAGTAGCAAATCAATATCAAGATATAATATGTAGGGGATTTGAACCCTGGAATAACAAGGGCCATTGCATCAATAATGGCCTTCCTCTAAGGAATTCTTTCATAGTTTAATGGAAGATCGCACTAGTACTAAAAAGTGGAATTGCCTTTCCTATCTTAAATATGGACATTATTTTCCCAACTCATGCCATCCAAGCTAGGTTGGGCACTGGATTGTGTGTGGGGAGAAAGAAAAGAATATACATTTCCAACTCCAGTATTCAAATAGGATGGGAAGAATAGGATGAGATGGATTTGGAAAATTACTTGGGCTTGGTGGAATTGTTGATTCATCTATGAAAGGGGGAAATGGGGTATTGGAAGATGTTTGGGAACCCGAAGCATATTTCAACATTTATTCATGCATTTTTAATATTATTCTCATTCATGCAATCAATGGCCAAGATGGCTTGGTGTTTAACATCTTCGGGAACATCCTACAAGCACCAATGTTATGACCATGAATAAATTAAAGGTGGTATTTAAATATGAATATGCCTTGATTGCATTGATCCATGTAAAATTTACACAACAACTTAATTGAATCAGGAATGATTTCACAATAATCCCATGCAAACTCTTTCTCCCTTGGCATTTTTCAGTTTCATTAAGGACAAAAGGGCTTGATATTTATCATAGTAACGATGTGTAAAATTGGTAAATAGTGAGTGATAAAGGCTAAGGCTATGGAAAGTTGTTAAATGGAGTTTCCATAAATTATAATAGACCCATTGGATTCTTGCAAAATAATGTTAATTGAACATTTAGGACTCCTAAAAACTCTAAATTTGAGGCCTCTTAAAAACTTTTCATCCCGATAGTATAGCATTATAAAATTATCATATATCAATCTATCATTCCAAATTTCATAAATTTTTGATTAATTTATATATAATTTCATAAATTTGTGATTAATTTATATATGATTTATTAATTAATTAAATAATTGAAAAAAATTTGGAGTAGGGTTACCTAAAACATGGCTGTGTTTGTTAAAGAGAAGTGTATTTTTTTGGGATTATCTAATACTTCTATAACTTATAGATTGTATGATGAATATAACATGAAGTTTATTGTTTCTAGAGATGTTATATTTCTTGAATTTGAGAAATATGTGCTCACTATTGATAAAAAACTTTGTTAGTTGGATATATTTCATTCTAAATAAATCTATCATGAAATGGACAATGAACATCCAAATCTTGAAGGGGGGATTCCTGTTCTAAGTCAATTTTTGGAATTTCCTTCTATATCAACAAGTTCTTCTAATGCACAAGTTGATTAAACAAAATATGAGACAGTTGATGATATTGTTAATGGAATGGATAAATTAAATATCATAGATAATGCAGAACCTACTCTTAAAGAAGAAACAGAGCAAACACCACAACAAGAAGAAGTTCGTAGATCGATACAGACTAAGACATTTCCAAAAAGGTATAATGATTTTGTCACATTACATTGTGAATTAAACTTTCATGCATTTGATGAACTTGCATATTTTCAAGGAGTAAATAGTGATGTATGGAAAAGTGGAATGCACAAAGATTATGATGCTCTCATAAAAATGAAACTTGGAGGTTGGTGGATCCTCCAATTGGAACCAAACCAATTGGATGCAAGTGTATATATAAGAATAAGTATAAAGTAGATGGATCACTCTAAAAACACAAATCAAGACTTGTAGAAAAAGGGTATGCACAGAAAGAAGGTGTTGATTACACCGAAACATTTGCTCCTACAGCTAAATGGTGCACCATTCGAACTTTGTTTTAATTAGCAGCACAAAAAGGATGGAAAATACATCATATGGATGTTAAAACCTCCTTTTTAAATGGAGACTTGAAAGAAGATGTTTATATGGATTAGCCTGAAGGATTTGCTATCAAAGGTCAAGAATAGAAGGTATGCAAAATGGTCAAATATTGATATGGTTTGATGTAAGCACCCTGAGCATGGTATGAAAAGATAATTAAACATGTTCTCAAATTGAATTATAAGCATTTCAATCTAAATGATGCAACTTTATTTTTCAAGAAATTTGGAATATCAGTTGTATATCTAGTTGTCTACGTGGATGATTTGCTTATAATAGGAAATAATGACGATTATATACCCTCTATTAAAAGAGTGTTGAATTTTTTTTTTGATATGATAGATTTGGGATTATTACATTATTATTTAGGAATTGAAGTAAATAAAAAACCAGACCACATTTTCATTTCTCAAAAAAAATATGTTGTGGATTTAGAAAACAAATTTGGGATGCAGGATTTTAGTCCTGTTTCTACACCAATGGAGCAGAATATAAAGATTAATTCAAATGAAGGTAGCACATTTGAAGATCAAAAAAATTATAGTCAGCTTGTTGGAAGTTTAATTTATCTTACTAGTACTTGTCCTGACATAAATTTTGCTGTAGGAATACTTTCCTGGTTTATGCATCATCCCTATGAAGGTCATTGGAATGCAACAAAGCGAGTGCTCAAATATTTAAAAGGAACTCAATATTATGGCATTAAATATTCTAAATTTTGAGACTTTCATCTCACTGGTTATTCAGATTCTGATTTTGATGGAGGTAAAGAGCATGGGGTCTCTACTTCAGGTTATTTGATAAACCTTGGATCAACAACTATCACAAGAATATCATGAAAGAAATCTATTCCTGCTAATTCTACAGCTGAAGCCAAATATGTTGCAGCAGCTCAAGCCACAAAAGAAATCATTTGGCTTCGTAAAATACTTGAATACATGCAGGAGAAACAAGTGACTTCAATGCCTGTCTTTGTTGGCAACACTTCTGCAATTCAATTAGCAAAAAATCCAAAATTCCATGATCGAACCAAACATATCAACACCAAATATCATTTGATTCAATATCATGTTGAGGCAAAAACCATTCATCTGACACATTGTTCTACTTCAAAGCAAATTGCAGATATCTTTACTAAAGCATTGGGCCGTGAAAAGTTTGAAAATTTTAGAATGCATCTTGGCATGTCATATGTCCCTTCAGATTAGGGGGTGAATGTTGAATAATCCTTCGAGATTACATTAAAAATAATGTTTCATTTATTAGTTAGTAAATTCTAGTTAATAATCTCGTTATCTAACTGTAGATAACGAATTTAATTTCCTTTATATGTAACACTCATCTACGTAATAAGATATTGATTTGCTGAGGCTCTTCATAGCCTGTGACACAGGCCGTGAATTGGATGATGTACCATTCAAATTTAAAAGTTTGTTATCTTCCACTCTAGTCATTACAATCACATTATCATAAGCTCTTCTAATCCCAATGATACCATCAAACATATGTACTGAGTGATCTTGTTGTATAATTTGCACAAGAGATAAAGAACATCATAAAGTATATAATCAGCAAGTCTCGATAATTTGAATCTAACAGAACCAATTCCTGAAGGTTTTAACTTAAACTTATCTTCCAAATGTACTACCCCATCAATTTGATCACTAAAATTTTCAAAGAAATATTTTCTAAATGTCATATGACATGTGGCTCCAATATCTAATAACCAAATATCATTCCAAGAAAACAAAGTACTGAAAGCTTCTTCAAATCCTAGATTAAAATGTGCAACAAAATAATGTGCAGATTCAAAAGGGTTACCTTTATCATTTCCTTTATCATGTACTTGCTATTTCTTGTTAACAATTTTCCCCCAAGATGTTCTACAATAACTAGCAGTATGACCAGTTTTTCCACATCTATAACATTGTTTCTCTCCTTGATTAAATTTCCCCCCCCCTTCCTCTGTATTGTCCTCTTTGTCCTCTACCTCTACCTCTACTTCTATTTTCATCCTTTGCAAGTTATTCTTTTGATTTGTGTCCTTTCTGTGCAAGACACAAAGTTTCTTCATTGGGTTTAGACTCCTTTTTCCCAAATGCTTTCTCTCTTTCTGCAATTTCCTCAACAAGTGTTTCAAAGGTCATAGATTTCATTTGGCCACTAGCTTGAAGTGATTCTAAATAATTAGTATATGTAGGATATAGAGCTTTAATAAATGCAGTAAGTTGAATGCCAACTTTTACACTAGCTGCATCAATATCATGGAAAATGACTCTAATTTCATAAGCAAGTTTGATTGGATCATTATCTTCTAATTCTAAGTTAAGTAACTTCATCAGCAATTGTATGATTCAAGCTCAGAATGTGAATCATACAAATCTTTTAGTTTCTTTAATGCTTCCCAAGCACTTTTTCTAGAAACTAAATGTCTACTTACTTCTTCACTTATAGAGGCAATGATCAAGGCATAAGCCTTCTTATCCTTGCTTTTCCATAATGCTAACTCTTTGGCATTTGTAAGTGGTACTGATGCACTTTTATCCACTTAATCTATTCCTTCTCCATCTTTATTTTCTTCTAAATTCTCATTTTCACAAATTCCATCCCACATATCATTAAAAATAAGGGTATTTTTAACTTTACGAAACCATTCCTGATAATTTTCTTTTCTAGACAAAATAACTCCAATAATTGAAATTAAAGAATTCATTGAAATTTACTGTGTAGAAAATACACTCTGATATATTCTTTTCCTCTTAGCCAATGTCCTTTAAAATCTTTTTATATTCTAAAAATATTTCCCAAAAGGTTTAATAATTCAATTTAAAAAACCTTGCATTCAAATATAAATGGTTATTTAAAAACTTTTATTTTTTGAAAATAAATCCCCAAAGATTTGATAATTAAATTAAAGAAACCATTGCATGAAAATATAAATGACGACTCTCTTCTTTTATTTTTCTTTTCTTTTTAAATAAGAAAATAATTCTCCAAAACAATTAGTGGAACAATTTACATGTAGTCTCCCCTTTATGTGTAGTCTTTGTCTTTCTTCCACAATATTTACTAAGAACTTTATCCTTTCTTGGTGATAGCTCCTTTGTTGGCTCCTCCTTCACGGTCTCCTTCTCTCTCACGAAGTATTTCTCACCAATTCTTCATTGCCTTGCTCTGATACCACTGACAGAGGCCATGAAGAACCTCAACAAATCAATATCTTATTACGTAGCTGAGTGTTACATATAAAGGAAATCAAAACCGTTATCTATAGTAGGATAACGAGGTTATTAACTAGAATTTACTAACTAATAACTGAAAAATTATTTACAATGTAATCCCAAAGGATTATTCAACATATTGAACATTTCTATCGGCTGTACCTTCACACTTCAAATGCATTTGACTGTTGAACTTTGTTGCTAGGTTGCAACTTCCACAATCAGTTCACTTCACTATTGAAATTTTATTTCGACTACCTCTTCACACTTCATAGTGCACAGTGCACACAAAGTCACTGGTCACTAACCACATGACTCCTAAGTTAGAACTCAATACTCACCACTCACACGAAGTGCATAGTCATAGAATACCGATCATAGACTCACAACCTCACTACTTGTGGTCACTGGTTAAATCCTCGACAAGTTTTATCCAAGTAAAGGCTCAAATCAATTTACTGTATGGTGACTATGGTGAGTGGTTCATTGCTCGAGGCAAATGAATGAGTGACAATAGTAGGAAAAAATCTAGTGGCGTGAACAAATGGGAGAAATGGAGGAAAAAAAACACATGCTTTAATGAATTCTTGGTGCTTGAAAATAAAAATCTATTATGTTTTTATTGATTTTTTGGTGAAATATGAGTCCACAAAAATGAAAATGGAGACTTCAACTCGTCACTAATCTAAATCACAATTCAAATCTGCATTGACCAGGTCAAAATCAATTAACACGATTAAAACTTGGCTATGTTTAATTTGGCTCATTTAACACATGATCATGTATTAAATTGAACAATTATGATTTAAAATGCGGTTTCTACTCTCTCTCTCTCTCTCTCTCTCTCTCTCTCTCTATATATATATATATATATATATATGTATATGCATATGGAAATAAAGTATTGAGAAAATGCATGACACTTTGCATATTCTAAGGATGGCATCTAAAGTAAAGATATAGTAATGTGATATAGTAATATGCTAGACTTAGCATGATCAAGATCATGGGAATTGAACTTGGATATTGTAGAATATGTGACATTATCATGACCTTTTAAAAATATTGTTGTCATCCTTTGGGGCATTATATTTTTTTATATATGTTTTGACTGAGAAGAAAAACCAATAATAACCTAACATCCTAAAAAAACAAAATACATAAATGTAGATCATGATAGTAAAATACATAGAGCTAATAAGGTATGGGTTTTCATATTAACAAACCTACATCCAAATCCTAGGCTCTATCAAACACCAATAGGGATCAAATCTCCTATGGTGAAAAATTCTCCTCGAATAGCTCCTTGTGTGCAAGACCTCCTAAAAAACCCATGGTTTTATTGTATATGGTTTAGGAGCCCTTGCACATGGTTTCAAAACCATGGGTTGTTTACAATAAAACAACCATATACAATAAAAACATGGGTTGTTTAGGAGGCCTTTCACATGGTTTGAAAACCATGTGCAAGGCCAACATTTTCTTGCAGATAATTAATTTTTTTATTTTTTATTATTTTGTTAGCTATGAACATTACAACATCTCCTCCGTATTAGTTTGTTTTTTTTGTCGACATTTTTTTTGGTGGATAATTAAAATTTTTATTTTTTATTATTTTGTTAGTAACAAATGTTACTCGACAAACATTACAAGATCTCCCTCATATTAGGTTATTTTTTTGGCCAACATTTATTTTAGTGGGTAATTAATTTTTATTTATTTTTTATTATTTTGTTAGTAACAAAAGTTACTCGTTACAAGATCTCCATCATATTAGGTTGTTCTTGGCCGACATTTATTTTAGAGGATAATTGAAATATTATATTTTTTATTATTTTGTTAGTAACAAATGTTACTCAACAAACATTACAATATCTCCCTCATATTAGGTTGTTTTTTTTCCCGCATTTATTTTGGCGAATAAATTTTTTTTTTGTCAGTAACAAACGTTCCTCGACAAACATTACAAGATATCCCTCATATAAGATTTGTCAAATGTTACAAGATATCCCTCATACTAGGCTGTAGAGCACCTCTCGCCACAATTATTTTGTTAGTAACAAATGTTACTTGACAAATGCTACAAGATCTCCCTCATAGGTTGTTTTTTTGCTGACATTTATTTTGGTGGATAATTAAAATTTTTATTTTTTATTATTTTGTTAGTAAAAAACGTTACTCAACAAAAGTTACAATATCTCCCTCATACAAGATTTGACAAACGTTACAAGATCTCCATCATACTGGGTTGTAGAGAGCCTCTCAACGCAATAATATTAATAAAGATCAACACATCTACAAAATTCACATGGGAAATATCAAGTTACTTCATATGCCATATTAATATGTAAATTTGTCTAATATTCAAATGAGCAATGAGATATTATATTGGATGGAAAACCATCCCGATAGACCAATGGGTCATGAGAGGTGGCTGGTCACTTCTACTAATTACATCAATAGGCGTATATATTTTAGAATTTTGGGGAGCACTATCATCTATGATTTTTCATCTAGATATGAGAATGAGACAAGTGTACTATACGGATTGATTCTATGGGCGTTGTGCAAAATTAAACAAGAATGAGACAAGTGTATTGTCTAGATTGATTCTATAGGGTGTCGCCCAAAATTAATAATTAATAATTTAAAAAAAATAAAAAATAGCTTAATTAACATGTGATAAATACAGTTAGTGATAGTTGTAAAAATTAAAATTAATCTTCAACTATTTGATTATTAGATACAACTATGAGCTTAACTCCATTGATTATTAGATACAACAATTAGATTAACTCAAATGATTCCAGAAATACTAGCTCAACTTCAACTCTAACCGATTATTCGTCGTCATCATCACCATCGTCATCATCATCGTAATCATCCTCATCCTCATCCTCATCCTCATCCTCATCATCATTGTCGTCATCCTCATCCCCATCATCACCATCATTTTTCATCATCATCATCATCATCATCATCATCATCATCATCCTCATCATCATCATCATCATCCGTATCCCCATCATCCTCATGATAGTCATCCTCCTCCTCCTCCTCCTCCTCCTCCTCATCCTCCTCATCGTCATCATATTCATCATCTTCATCATCATCATTTTCATCCTTCTCCTCCTCCTCCTCCTCATCATTATCATCACCATCATATGCATCCTCATCCTCATCATCGTAATCATCATCATAATCATTGTCATCATAGCCATACTATTAGTGATCATCATCATCATCATCATCATTTTTCATCATCATCGTCATGGTCATCATCATCATGGTCATCATCATCATCATAGTCATCATCAACATCATCATCCTCATCATCATAATCATCATAATCATCATTATCATAGTCATAGTCATGATGATGATGATGATCATCATCATCATCACCATCATTGTTCATCATCATCGTCATCACCATCATCATCATCATCATACTCATCATCATAGTCATCATCCTCATCATCATCATTGTCATCATCCTCCTCCTCCTCATCATCATTCCATTGCAAATGCTTGAAAATAAAATCAAAACAAAGTTTTAACTTAACAAATGCATGCACACGTGTTCAAAACAACTTTTTAACTCAACAGATGTGTGCACACATGTTCAAAACAAAGTTTTAACTTAACAGATGCACGCACACACCTAGAAGCATGAGCACACTTCTAGTGCATGCACGTTACATTTTAAACTACGCCCACACGTGATTTAAATTTAGAATTTTGGTGGGAACTTTTTTTCGAACCTACATGGTGGATGACTTGGATGCTTTGGTTTTAGGTTCAGGTTGCCAAACCAAGTGGTTTGGACTTTCTTATGACATAAAACATGTTTTGTACCACTTCTCCTATTTCATGCATGATTTTGCATATGACATGCTTGTCCACTGCTAATGAAAATTCACACACTTGTGTAACTTTGTTTGTAGATTCTGCATATGTTATTTTTATTTAAATATATTGTTTTTTCTATTTTTTATTTAATTTTAAATGGACTAACGCCAATATAACACAAAAGGTAGCTTGTTTGCTTCGGCTATAACTTTTTATTGGCTTGCCTATTTAGAAAATGGAAAAGAATCGTCATACGAAGACACAAAGACCTANAAATATGGAAAAATAATGCTGCACCAGATACACCTGTTATCTACAACTGTATATAATTGTGTTCACAAAATTCCACCATTTGCATACCAAACTAGTGGACCAACGCAAACATATACATTATTTTTTGGGAAAAAAATAACATACCAACCTTAGAAGAACCTCATTTTTTTGGATTTATACTTAGTTTCCATAAATAAAAGTTATATATTGCAAAAGATAATTCGATTTTCCACATTTCATATTCTTATGCCATATTCCAAAAAGTTGTGTAGGTACCTCTAATATTGATTTTTAATGTTCATATTTTTGTTTTTCGAGAAGTCCATTGCAACAAACACATCATAAGAGACCAGCATTAGCTTGCACCAACCCATTAGCTTAACTCAAATGATTCCAGAACTACTAACTTAACTTCAACTCTAATCACAGTTATATTAGATAACTATTATCTTAACTATTAGATACAACTATTAGCTTAACTACAATGATTCTACAACTATTAGCTTAACTTGAACTCTAATCACTTAAGGCTTAGTCCAAGTGCATTTGGCATCTAGGAGTCTAGTTAATGTGTAGTCATGTAAGAGTTGAACTCCTAATAAAAAATTTTGAACTCCTAATAAACTCCTCCAAACTCCTAAAAAACTCATGCATCTCGTTACATCAATATTTATGCTGATAGGTGTATATATATTAGAATTTTGGGGTGGACTACATTCTATGCTTTTTAATTTATGGATGAGAATGAGACAAGTCTATTGTCCATATTGATTCTATGGGCATCGTCCAAAATTAAATTTGAATGAGACTATTGTACTGTAAAGATTGATTCTATGGGCATAATCCAAAACTAATAATAATTTCAAAAAAATACAAAATAGCCTTAACATGTGATAAGTACAGTTAGTAATAGTTGTAAATAATAAAATTAATCTTCAACTATTCAGTTATTATATACAACTATGAGCTTAACTCCATCGATTATTAGATATAACTATTAACTTAACTCCAATGATTCTAGAACTATTAGCTTAACTTCAACTCTATTCACATAACTTATATTGGATAACTATTATCTTAACTATTAGATACAACTATTAACTTAACTCCAATTATTCTAGAACTATTAACTTAACTTCAACTCTATTCAAAGTTATATTCGATAATTATTAGCTTAACTATTAAATACAACTATTAGCTTAACTCAAATGATTCTACAACTATTATCCTAACTTCAACTCTAATCATTTAAGGCTTAGTCCAAGTGAATTTGTCTTCTAGGAGTCTAGCTAATGTGTAGTCATGCAAGAGTTCAAACTCCTCCAAACTCCTATTAAACTCCTGCATCTCATAGTTGGGAATCTAGCTATTATACAATTAGTATTACATGTTTAGGTTTTCCTCAACTTCACATTAGAGGAAATTTCAATTCAAAATGGGCCTCCTAAGGAAAATAACAAAATAATAGGTAAAATAATAAAATAATATTTATTAGATTTGGAAGAAGAAAAGAAAAAAACTACCTTTTTTGTTCGTATTTTCGACATATCTCCCTGTGTTTTTACTCAAATTTTGATCGAGAGAGCATCATTTTTTTTCTAGGTATTTCTTGATTTTAGGGTTATGGGGTCTGTCAAAATTATGGAGAGTAGGTACTTGTTGGATGCGGAATTTAGCTCTGCATCCAACGAGCTCTCCCAATACAAATTTGAGTACAAACACATGGATATATGTTGAAAATACGAACAAAGAAAGTAGTTTTTTATGATACATATCCCCAAATTTATATTAGAAAATTGTTTTTAAGACGTATACAGTATTTCAAATTAAAAGCAATTTCATTGGATAACGCATGATGACATGGAATTTGAATTAGGGTTGAAAGGCCCATTTTGAGTTGAAATTTCCTCTAATGATTATTTGATTATTAGATACAACTATTCGATTAATACATGAAACTATGAACTTAACTCCATTGATGATAAAACTATTAGCTCAATGTCAATTCCAATCATGACTTTTACTTTAACTGCAATTGATGATATATTAATTTTTAAACTAACTATTAGATACAACTATCAATTGGAAAAAAATAAACTTCAACTTCAACTATTCTGTTATTAGATACAACTATTTCATTAAATATAGATAGAACTATGACTTTAACTCCGTTGACGATATAGATATTAGCTTAACTTCAACTCCAATCATGACTTTTACTTGAATTACAATTGTTGATATATTAACTTTTAAATTAACTATTAGATACAACTATTAGCTTAAATTCAATGATGCTACAACTATTAGCTTAACTTCAACTATAATAATGGTTATGTTGGATCACTATTAGCTTCAATATTGGATACAAATATTAGGTTGGCTCCAATGATTCTACAACTATTATCTTAACTTCAACTCTAATCGCTTAAGGATTAGTCTAAGTACATTTGTTATCTAGGAGTCTAGCTAATGTGCACTCATGTAACATTTGAACTCCAAATAAAATCGTTCAAACTCCTAATAAACTCATCCATCTCGGAGTTGGGCATCTAGCTAATTACACTGATATTCATTTATATCTTATAATTTTAGGTTGGACTATCATCTATGATTTTTCATCTATGGACGGGAATGCTACAAGTGTACTGTCCACATTGATTTTATGGTCTTCGTTCAAAATTCATAATTAACAATTTCAAAAAAATAAAAAATTACTTAGTTAACATGTGATAAGTACGCTTCATGATTGTTGAAAAAATTAAACTTCAACTTCAACTTGGTAATTAAAACTCAAATCATGATGATGTATATCTATTCAATTATTAGATACAACTATTAGATTAACTTCAATGATGATACAACTTGATATTAACTTCAACTCCCATCACTACATTAATTTGAAATGCAATCATTGATCTATTAACTAATAAATTGACTATTAGATAGAACTATTAACTTAACTTCAATGATTTTACAAATAGAATTGGATTATAAGATTAACGTTTCATTTTATTTCAAATCTTGAAAATTGAGATTTTAGGTTTTTATTAGCTTATAAGTTGAAAATGATGTATTGCACTCATTGTTTGTTGATATTTTGAAAAGTATTTAATATTCAACATGGAATATAGTTGTTATGAAGGGTTAAAGATAGTTTTAAACTTAAAACTTCATTATAAAAGATTAGTTTTTTAATTAAAAATTTATTATTAAAGAATTGTTTTTCATAAAAAAATCATTGTTAAAGCTCATAATTTTAGATAGAACATTCTTTGATGGGGATTTAAAATCCAAAAACATAAAAAAAAATGGATAACGATCAAAGATAAATCCAAATCATTAGAGGAATTTTGAGGTCAAAAATTAGCATCAAAACAAAAAATGTACTATCAAAATCCACCTTAAAAGAACCAATCACATTCTAAAGGATGACATCATTTATAATAGTTGTTATAGCTGATTTTACCACACCAGGTGAAGCACACTTGTATGGCCTTCCCTTGCCCCTCTGCGGACTCCTTAGACCCCTTGGACCACTTTTTGTCCTTTGATGTTTCCTAGACCATCACTATAAACATGCGAAAATTGCTATACATGACTTTTGGCCAAAAACCTGCGTGTATATGCATATTTTGGCCAGAAACCTGGGTGTATACATGAATTTTGGCCAAAAATCCACGTATGTACACGAATTTTGTCCAAAAACCTGCATATACAGAGAAGGAAGTGGTAAAAAGTAGGCTAAGGGTCAAACCAATAAAGGGGAGTGTCCATGGATGAACATACTATAAAATGCAACACAGAAACAAGGAGAAACAAAGAGCAAGTCAAGAATATCAAGCCCATTGTTTTGATAAAAACCCCTAAAGGAAAAATGACTCAGAACTCCCCAGCGGAGTTGCTAATTCTATTACAGACATAAATTCCTATGGCTTGGGGTACCACAATAGACAACTTCTATCTAGAAATCAATCCTTTCCAATATGCAATAGAAATCAAATATCTAACACTAAAGGATCAGACCTCGTACCTTATTCTAGATGGTTGAAGTAGATCCCCGTTGAGCTTTCCAACTTCAGCTTGAATTGATGAATCACTTCCTCAACAACAAGTAAACAAGACAAGCATACTATATATATTGGTGTTAGATATATTCTAGCATATATAATAAACAATGTATAAGCATTTGAAATCATCCATGGATAGAATATTCATTCAAACATACATTATTGGACAAGAAAAGATATTTCTATTAATATAAAATCAGCGATTACAATGGATACAACCTCTGTCGGCACGTCCGTGAATCGGAGAAACTAAATCCCGCACTTGGGCCTCCACCACCTCAATCCTCCATCTCTCGATAGCAAGCTCACAAGCAAAAGGCAAGCTTGGGAAGAACACCAAAGTGCTCCAAGGGACAAAGGGATGCAGAATCAAGCACAAGTTCTAGCAACAATGGACTATAGTTTCTTTGCTCTCAATTCTCTTATGCCTTCAATGTATCCAAAGGGTTCCTTATATATCTTTTCAATAGGGTAATGAAAGGTCGAATCCGAGTGATCTCAAGGCATATGGAAGGCCAGGAGACAAGTGAGTCGGATCCATGTCGAGGAAAACTCCAAAAGGATCTGGATTTTGTACATGTCCCGATGTACGAAGTTTTAGTGGTCAAACCCGCATATATACGCGATAAGGGGTTTAAAAGTCGTGTATAGCAATTTTCACATGTTTATAGGGATGGTCTAGGAAACATCAAAGGACAAAAAATGGTCCAAGGGGTCTAAGGAGTCTGCAGAGGGATAGGGGAAGGCCATACAACTGTGATTCACCTGGTGTGGTAAAATCAGCTATAACAGTAGTCGAGGTGGCATTGGTTGAGCTAAGGATGCTTATTTGTCAAATTGTAAATGGTAAGTAAACACTGATAGTTAACTATATCAATGTTCTAAGTAAAGTAGTCATTATGAAAATAGTACTCATAGAGTATTTTTAAATATAATATAAATGTACTAAAGTACTCTTAAAGTACTTAGAAAAGAAAAATACTCTTTATATTTCAATATAAAATAAATTACAAATACGAACAAACTAAACGTTTTATTAAAATGTAATTACTTTTTCAATATTTAAAATATATATGTCAAATCTTTATTTAAAATCAAAATCACTTAACATCTTATAATAAAAACAATTTTATCTTATAGTAAAAACAATAAAAACAATTTGATGATTAATAGCTTTTGTTTTTTAAATACTTACTATTTATAATAGTCTATTATAACTATTATTTAAATATAAAAAATATATTTATTTATTTTATAAAAATATAATATTATATTATAATAAATTACTGTATATATTCTTATCTGATTGAATTTTAATAGTAATACCATTTTTTTTTAAAATTTAAGTATCATTCAAGGTTTATATTTTAATATCACATTTTAACCTTTGAAACGAGCGCATCTATACCAACATAAATTAGACGTAAATTCAACTTACAAAACCAACTACATGCATAAAACCTTAATGTAAAAATTTGAATAAACTATTATACCATAAGAAGATATTATATTATTATAATTTTTATTACATATAATAATAATATTTATTACATATAATCTCATTGCTTAATATTAACTTAACTTTTTGTGGTAGAAATTTATGTACTATTCCTTCATCCCAATATTAACACCTTTTGTTTTAAATTTATTTAATCATGTTATTAATTATTCTATTAAAACTCATATGTGATATACATAATATATATCATAAGAAACTATTAAAAATGAATTTACACATGTTTTTTAAGGTGTATTAAAAAGATGAAAAATAAATTAATTTTTTTTATTTTTTTATTTATAGTTGTATATTTATATTTTAAAATTAATTTCATTTTTAATATATATATAAGAAATGACAATTTATTCATTTAAATTTAACTTTATGTTTAAAATTCAAAATTAAAATACGTGGTTTATAAACTTATTTTGAATATTGAAGAAGTAACTTATGTTTCAAATTTCAAAATTAATATATTTTATTTTATGAGTACAGTACTTTATAAGTACATTCATCATATTATATTCAAAAATAATTTATGTACTCAAAAACACATTCATCATATTATATTCAAAAGTAATTTATGTACTCAAAAGTATTGTACTTTTAGTCATATCAAAGATGATTTTTTTTATTGGTTTTATTCTAGACATCTTTTCACTTTAACTTAGCCATAGTTGTATTGGTTATAGTGTAGGATATGAGTTGTAAATATACTTTCCCCACAAAATGGCTAACTCATAATATTTTATTATATGTCTTATGACGCCCATTTTAGACCTCAAAATTCACCTAATGATGTGAGAGTCATCATTCAATATTCAAAGATTAGATTTGAAAAGGAAATGAATGAGATATGACATTAAATCATTAAGAAATTCAACAACAAATAGGAGAAGAGCTAGCATGACAGTTAAAGGTAAATAGTTGCATTTAAGGAAGAACTAAGTTTACTATCTCACCATTAAGTTGCCATGTCAAATATCAAACAAATATATCAAATCACATGAGTTTTACCACCACCTCATTGCAAAAAGAAAGTAGATTATTCAACAATTATATCATCATATCTCCTTTAGCAAATACAAATAAACCACATTACAAAGAGTAGAATTTGAAAATTTCCATGAAATCAGAGATTGCTACCGCATTATATTTTCATCATCACAATATTAGTTTTGTTATTAGTATTTTGGGATCAGTGACAAATTCAATCCCAGAAACCCTAAAGATATGTGCCATTGTCAAGGGATCATTATAAAGGAGATTACTTCGAAAAAGTAATGTCTTCGAACATGTTGACAAATCATTATGTTATCACACCATGTGGAGAGCATGATGCATCAAATTTTATGTAATGATGGAAGTGAATGGGTGTAGAGTGAAATATCATGTTATTAAGAGTTTATGCTACCAGTTTGCGGCATGGATCACGTAGATAATCAAATAATTTATGGAACATGAAGTAACAATCACATTTCACTTCATAAAGGATAACAAGGACTACGATTAATTTTCCAGAGAATAAGAGGTTAGAAATACCTCAACATCATTAGAATTGATCACCATTAGCCTTCAAATAAAATGACACATTCAAGATTGAAACAGTTATGAAACCAAAAATCATGAAAGAAAAGTCTTAGATCTTCAACTTCTCATCACTCTATAAGACCTCATAAAAAAATCAAAGATTATTGGACGATATTCAAATCAAAATATCGTTGTGTCATCATACCAAGAGGCCATTCTATCACCAAAACATTTGTTTTGAATGAAATGTTGGCGAGAGATCACATCGTTTATGTATCATGGGATATTTTAATATTTAATTTGCTTATGGCTCCTAACCTCCTTTAAAAATACTCAAAAACCTAACTAATATGTATATGGAAAACCTAAACATGTCATGTGAATTGCATATTAGCTAGATGCTCAGCTGTCACATGGAGGATTTTATTAGGAGTTTGGAGGAGTTTATTAAGATATTGAATGATTTTATTAGGGTTCAACTTTACACCACTGCAGATTAGCTTGACTCCTAGATTCCAAATGCAATTAAATTAAGTCTTACACAATTAGACTTGAATTTAAGATAATAATTGTAGAAGAATTGGATTTAAGCTAAAAATTATCCAATATAACCATGATTAGAGTTGAACTTAAGCTAATAGTTGTAGAATAATTCGATTTAAGCTAATAGTTGTATGTCATTGTTGATTTAAAAATTAAAATATCAGCAATAGTAATTCAAGTCAAAGTGATGATTGGAGTTGAAATTAAGCTAATAGTTGTATCATCAATGGACTTAAGCTCATAGTTGTATCTAATATTCGAATAGTTTAAGTTTAAGTTTAATTTTTCCAAATATTACGAACTGTACTTATCAGATGTTAACTAAGTTGTTTTAAAAAAAAATTTAAAATTATTAATTGTGAATTTTGGACGACACCCATAGAATCAATCTATAAAGTACACGTGTCTCATTCTTATTTAATTTTGGATGACGCCCATAGAATCAATATTGACACTAGTACAAAATGAGAAATTAATGACTAAAAAAGTGATTAAAATTATGCTATAAATGACTATTTTTAAGTCGACAACTAATAGTATGTAATGCACATAAAATAATATAATAATTAAATAATTAATAATTAGGTTAAGTAAGTTAGGTTATGAAATGAGGTGTCTCCTCAACATTAAATGCCCAAGCCATATTTTAGGCAGGGCCACCATTTGTAACATATCACACCTTATGTATTCAATTATTAATATATATATTATTATTATGGCTTATCTTGTTTACCAAGTCTTTTGATGAATTCATTGTGTGAGCGAATAAATATTCAACTCATTTGGTATCAGAGTACTCGTTGCTTGATCTGACCGGTGGTCATAAAATTTAGATATTATCTGAAAAAAATTAGGGTTTCCCTAAGTTGCAGGTCCTTGACCATATATATATATATAATAATTTGCTGCACTCCCACTCAAACTCACCACCCCCTCTACCTCCACCGTCCTCCCTCGTGTTCCTACTCCACCTCCACTTTCGCACAACCACCTAGCTCTGCCCCCACACCTCCATATTCCTCCCTCTATATTCATCCTCATGCTCTCCTACTACACACCTTTGTAGCCTACCCCAGCCTCCTATGCGCGCCATCCTACTGTGTTCACTACCTTGTCCCATCCACCTCGCCCTCGTTTCTTCTATCGTCTTCCCTTCTCCACAACCTCCTGCACAAAACTAGTCCACATGCTCCCTCTTTGCCTTTCTTTGCATACCCACTCTCTCCCTCCCATATCTCCCCACTGTGACCCATCCTCCTGTCAACCCTACGTCCTCCATCGCATCAACCCTGCATCCTCTTGCAACCCTCCTCAGCACTCCTATGTTTCACACCCCTACCATCTCCCAACCTTCCATCTCCTCCATCTACATGCACCCTCCCTCATGCCACCATTCTGCTATGTGCATCACTCCACACCAGTTCCATCCACACCACTTGCTCCACTTGCCTTCCCTCCATCCACATGACCATCCCCAATCTTCAAACGTGTCCACCTCCATCTCTTATCTATTCAATCATTTATATATATATTATTATTATGGATTATCTAGTTTACCAAGTATTTTGGTGAATTCACTATGTGAGCGAATAAATATTCGGCTCATTTGGTATCAAAAAACAATAAACAAAAAAAAACATTCTGCAAACTCTTTCTCCCATCACACCTCGCTCCTCACTCTTCCTCAGCACCTCCACCCTCATGCCTGCCGGATCCACCCCATTGCCATTGCCGCCAACTGCTCTCAATATCCCCTTCCCATCTGCTGCTCCATGTGATTGTCACTCCTTCATCTACACATGCCTAGCTCCATCGCAGTTGCTCCACGCAGTTTGCTCTCATACCCGCTCTCTGGGTGCACTACCTCTTCCACCTCCAACTGCCATCTCCTGCCTCCTTCCCAATGCTCCACTCTTCTTCTCCTCTGGTTTCCTTCTTGTCCCTCCAACCTTCTCTGACATCCATGGGCTCCAACCTCCGCACGCTCAAACCTTATCGTCCCTCCAACCTTCATTTCTCTCTGTGTCCTCACCACTTCCATCTCTTCCTTGCCACTTGGCCACCTTCGCACTCCCACTTCACACCGTTTCCACTTCACCTCCTTCCCAATTCATGTCACTTCCATCCTTCCGCTATTGCTTCACTTGCCCCTCATCCTTTCTTCCATCCATGCCGCCGCACTCCACCTACTTCACTCTCCCTTCAACCTCTCTTCCTTCCATCCACACTGCCACCTCCATCCTCTGCTCTCCATCACCCCTATGCCCTTCATCATCCCCATTCCCTGCTCTCCATGTTCCATCACTCCAACCACCTGCCTCCATCATCCACATCCACGGTCGGTTCTTTGAATCTTAAAAAAAATTAATACCTTAATATTAATAAAATTTATTAATATTATTGCTTATTAATATCATTATTATTTAATTAAAAAAAATTATTATTATTATTTTTGGAAAAAAAATATAATAATAATTATTATAAAAAAAAGAGAAGAATAAAAAAGGAATATGAAGAAATAATATTATTATTTTATTGAAATAATAATTATTAAAAATAAATAAATGTTTAACCTAACGAAGAAGACCAAATATTATTGAAGAAGTAGTCAAAGGAAGACTAGTTAAGGGTCAGTGCAAGAAGATGAGGGACCTTTAAGATGCAATCCTAGTTTTCAAAAACAACATCATGCTATCGAAAAATACATCAACTCGAGCCTGACATAGCACTTGGTATGGTTCAACCCCAGCCTGACATGTCATGGAACATGTAGGATAGGAAGCAAAATCGCGTACGTGTTATAGAACTACAAAACGCGTGCACGATTTGTAGTTCTAAAATGTGCATGCGATTTGTATTTCTAAAACACGTGCGCGATTTGTAAATTATAAAAAAGAATGCACAGTCTGCGGCCCATATTCACAAGCAGGAACACGATTTCGACAAGGCATTGGAACGCGATTTTCGACGGGGCATTGGAACGCGATTTCGACAGGGCATTGGAACGCTTGGAGTGAGACAACACCATTCAGGAGCTGATTCAAGCTGAGGGGAGGAGATTTCATGCCCACACCATTGGTTGATTCCTATACCCTTGTTGATTTTCTATTGGCATTCCTTGTTCCAACATGAACTCACCCTTGTATGAAATTGTTGACCAGTGTTTCTAGATGTTAAATGGTGTATTCACCTTTGTATGAAATGAATGGCATTTTTTAGATGTTACATCCATGTGAAATAGTTTGAA